>NW_026472617.1:0-10733 GCF_026875155.1 Cherax quadricarinatus
TTTTTTCCTTTTTTTTCATGTACTGTTTCTTGAGTCACTGTACTGTTCTCTGAGTCACTGTACTGTTTCTCTGAGCCCACTGTACTGTTTCTCTGAGTCACTGAAACTGTTTCTCTGAGTCACTGTAAGTTCTCTGAGTCACTGTACTGTTCCTCTGAGTCACTGTACTGTTTCTTCTGAGTCACTGTACTGTTTTCTCTGAGTCACTGTACGTTTCTCTTGAGTCACTGTACTGTTTCTCTGAGTCACTGAACTGTTTCTTCACTGAGTCACATGTACTGTTTCTCTGAGTCACTGTACTGTTTCTCTGAGTCACTGTACTGTTTCTCTGAGTCACTGTACTGTTTCTCTGAGTCACTGTACTGTTTCTCTGAGTCACTGTACTGTTTCTCTGAGTCACTGTACTGTTTCTTTCAGTCACTGTACTGTTTCTCTGAGTCACTGTACTGTTTCTCTGAGTCACTGTACTGTTTCTCTGAGTCACTGTACTGTTTCTCTGAGTCACTGTACTGTTTCTCTGAGTCACTGTACTGTTCTCCTGTGATACTGTACTGCTCTTCAGTGTTACTGAACTGTTTTTCTGAGTTACTCTACTGTACTGTTATTCTGCATTAGTGTATTGTATTGTTCTTCTGTGTTACTGTAATGTACTGTACTTCTAAGTTACTGTATTATACTGTTCTTCTGTGTTACTGTATTGTAGAGTTCTTCCGTGTTACTGTACTGTCCTTCTGTGTTACTGCACTGTTCTTCCGCGTTACTGTACTGTACTGTTCATCTGTGTTACTGTGTTGTTCTTCCGTGTTACTGTACTGTCCTTCTGTGTTACTGTGCTGTTCTTCCGCGTTACTGTACTGTACTGTTCTTCTATGCTTCTGTACTGTATTGTTCTTCTGTTTTACTGTACTGTTCTTCTGTGTTACTGTACTGTATTGTTCTTCTGTGTTACTGTACAGTACTGTTTTTCTCTGTTACTGTATTGTACTGTTTCTCTGTGGTACTGTATTGTTCTTCTGTGTTACTGTACAGTACTGTTTTTCTCTGTTACTGTATTGTACTGTTTCTCTGTGGTAATGTACTGTTCTTCTATGCTTCTGTACTGTATTGTTCTTCTGTTTTACTGTACTGTATTGTTCTCCTGTGTCACTGTACTGTACTGTTCTTCTGTGTTACTGTATTGTACTGCTTCTCTGTGGTACTGTACTGTTCTTCTATGCTTCTGTACTGTATTGTTCTTCTGTTTTACTGTACTGTATTGTTCTCCTGTGTCACTGTACTGTTCTGTTCTTCTGTGTTACTGTATTGTACTGCTCTCTGTGGTACTGTACTGTTCTTCTGTGTTACTGGAATGTACTGTTCTTCTGTGTCACTGTACTGTTCTTCTGTTTTACTGTACAATTCATCTGTTTTATAGTACTGATCTTCTGTGTTACGGAACTGATCTTCTGTGTTATTGTGCTGCTGTTCTGTGTTACTGTACTGATATTCTGTGTTACTATAATTTTCTGTGTTATTGAACTATTTTTCTGTGTTACTATACTGGTCTTCTATGTTACCGAACTACTCTTCTGTGTTTTTGTACTGTACTTGTTTTCTCTGGTATTGTACTATACTTAACTTCTGTGTTATTGTATTGCATTGATCTTCTGTGTTACTGAACACATCTTCTGTGTTGTTGTACTGTTGTTCTGAGCTACTGTATTGTTCTTCTGTGTTACTGTACTGTTTTTCTGAGTCACTGTACTGTTCTTCTGCGTTACCGTACTGCATTTTTCTTATGTGTTACTCTTCTGTTCTTCTGTGTTATTGTACTATGCTGTTTTTCTGTGTTTTGTAATGTACTGCTCTTGTGTGTTATTGTACTGGTCCTCTGTGTTACTGAACTTTACTGGGCTTCTGTGTTACTGTACTGCGCTGTTCTTCTGTGTTACTGTACTGCTCTGTTCTTCTGTGTTACTGTACTGTACTGGTCTTCTGTGTTATTGTACTGTTCTGTTCTTCTGTGTTATTGAACTGTACTTGTCTTCTGTGTTGTGTAGAGTGTGGAGAGTATACCTGCCGGTTGGTGTAGAGTGTGGAGAGTATACCTGCCTGTTGGTGTAGAGTGTGGAGAGTATACCTGCCTGTTGGTGTAGTGTGGAGAGTATACCTGCCTGTTGGTGTAGAGTGTGGAGAGTATACCTGCCTGTTGGTGTAGAGTGGAGAGTATACCTGCCTGTTGGTGTAGAGTGTGGAGAGTATACCTGCCTGTTGGTGTAGAGTGTGGAGAGTATACTTGCCTGTTGGTGTAGAGTGTGGAGAGTATACCTGCCTGTTGGTGTAGAGTGTGGAGAATATACCTGCCTGTTGGTGTAGAGTGTGGAGAGTATACCTGCCTGTTGGTGTAGAGTGTGGAGAGTATACCTGCCTGTTGGTGTAGAGTGTGGGGAGTATACCTGCCTGTTGGTGTAGAGTGTGGAGAGTATACTTGCCTGTTGGTGTAGAGTGTGGAGAGTATACCTGCCTGTTGGTGTAGAGTGTGGAGAGTATACCTGCCTGTTGGTGTAGAGTGTGGAGAGTATACCTGCCTGTTGTGTAGAGTGTGAGAGATTACCTACAGTCTTTCGCCAGGTGTTGTATTCTGCGCTTTAAAACCACTTGTTTATGTTGTATTAATTTGTATGTGATATATGGATGACCTGGTATGTGATATAAGGATGACCTGGTATGTGATATAAGGATGACCTGGTATGTGATATAAGGATGACCTGGTATGTGATAAAAGGATGACAATGTATGATACAAGGATGATCTGGTATATAATACAAGGATGACCAGGTATGTAATATAAGGATAACCTGGTATGGAATATAAGGATGACCTGGTATATGATATAAGGATGACCTGGCATGTGTTATAAGGATGACCTGGTATGTAATGTAAGGATAACCAGGCATGTGATATAAGGACAACCTGGTATGTGACATAAAGATGACCTGTTATGGAATATAAGCATGACCTGGTATGAGATATAAGGATGACCTGATATGGAATATAAGGATTACCTGGTATGTGATATAAGGATGACCTTGTATGTGATATAATGATGACCTGGTATGGAACTTCACGACTCAGCAAGCAGCTTATCTTCACCACGACAATACTCCTCAGGCACCAAGGCCACCCTTCATCCGTCCAGCCTCACCCGTCCACTTCCACCTCTTGCATGGTGGTGGCACGAGAGCTGGCTAACCGCTTTTCCTCAAGTCTCCCAGGTCTAATAATAGCCCTTTTTGCTGGACCCAAACTGACTTCTTGGCACTTCTCCTTCTCCCATCACTCCAGGCCAAATAGATTCCTGGAGTCTCCTTGGCAGATCCTGGCAACATCTCCACATCTCCTGTGAATAATAGTAGACGGCAGTATTATTCTACAGGTGACTGGGGCTTATTGTTGGTGGGCAGGTCTCTAGAGTATTGAGCCGACCTGAGGGCGAGGCGAGTGGTCAGCTCCTTCCTCAGGGTCCCATTTACTCACAAAACTCCCTTCCAGCAAAAATTTCCCCTTAAAAAATTTCGTCTTTACATTTTTTGCCCTTTCAATTTCATCCCAACTTTTTCCTCTCCCCATTTTATATAACCTATTTTCCCTTTTAATACCCGTAAATTTACAGCCCTTTCATCCCCCAAATTTAAAATTACCTTTAAACTTTTTCCTCCTCAACCAAATGGCTTTAGTTTATTAAAATTTAAAAAACCCTCTCACTTTTGGCCCCCTCAAACCCCCCTTTAAAAACCTTCACATTTACTGGCCCCCATTTTTCTAAGATGCGGTAAGGACCTTTCCCCCTTTTTAAACCGGGGACCTACTTTTGTTGAGGGTTTTCCCTTTCTTTAAATTAAAACCATTACTAGGTTCCCTTTCCCTTTAAATTTAAAGGGAGGCTTACTTGCCTTCATAGAAGTAGCATTTTTTTTCCTGCCTCTCCCAGATGCCTGGGGGGGCATTTGCCAAGCATTTCTATTTTTGGGTTGGGACTTCTGAAGGATATTCCTCACCAAATCTGAAAAACTGTTTGGGTTCACCAAGCCCCCTGAAAAATTTGGACGGGTTCATCCCCTGTAAAATAGGAATAATGGTTGTGCCCCCTTTTGGATTTGTAAATGCGGGGGTTTAAACCCAAATTGAACATTGGTATATAAAAAAAACCCCATTGTAATGGTTCTTTCTCGAGAGAATGGCCCCCCTTCCCCCACTCCCCCCCTTTACCCCAAAACCTGCACTTTCCCCCCCCCCCTTCCCTGGTTCCAAAGGGGTTCACCTGTGCGAAGCCAGGCCCCCCCCCCCCACTTCCCCCCCACCCCCAAACTTGCAATCCCCCCGGTCCCGGGGTTTCCCGGGGTCCACCTGTGTGAAGCCAGGTTCTCCCCCCTTTCCCCCCTACCCCCCCAAACCCCCCCCTTGCACACCCCCCCGGGGCCCCTTGGGCCAGGAGTTCACCCTTTCGAAGGCCAGGGGGTCCCCCCCCCACTTTTCCCCCAACCCCCCAAAACTTGCCCCTCTTTTCCCGGGTCCGTGGTTCCGGGTCCCCCTGTGTGACGCCCGGTGCTCCCCCTTTCCCCCTACCCCCCCCCCCCAAACCCTTTCAACCCCCCCCCGGGGCCCCTGGCCCAGGAGTTTTACCTGTGGGGAATCCGGTGCTCCCCTTTCCCCCTTCCCCCCTACCCCCCCCCACCCCAAAAAAATTGGGCCCTTCCCCACGGGTCCGTGGGGTTTCCCGGTTTCACCTGTTCGAAGGGAAAGGGCTCCCCCTTCCCAAAAAACCCTTTAAAACCCAACCTTGCACCCCCCCCCCCGGGGCCCTGGTTTTCCCGGGGTTTCCCCCGTGTGATGGCCAGGTGCTCCCCCTTCCCCCCTTTCCCCACACCCCAACCTTCACTCCCCCCCCCGGGTCCGTGGTCCAGGAGTCCATCTGTCCGCCTTCAGATATTCTCCGTTCCCCACTTCCCCAAGGATCCTCGCCTTTCCCAGGTCCATGTGTCCAGGAATCCATCCGTGGGCCCCCGGATGTCTCCCCTTCCTCACTTCCCTTAGGATATCTTCCAGTCTCAGCCTTCCCCAGGTTATTTATCCCGAAGTCAGCTCAGCCATCCTCCGTGATCTAGCCAGATGAGAACGAGGCCTTGTTTAGCTGGTCTACGGTAGAGACTGTCCAGGTGGGTGGAATTACAGGAGGGAACACACAGGAAACTGCGTCCTGTAGTTACACCACCAAGACAGTCTAGACCGTAGTCAGCCAGACGCAGCCAAGCTACCGTCCAGTTCGCCCACCAAGGCCTGGCCACTTAGTGAAAATTTGGGAGTTCTATTTATATTACACAATTCATCAACTTTAAATATAAGTTTCTTTTTGTGCTTAATAAGCAGCTTAAGTGCATTTGTGAATGTTTTGTTGTAATAACTGTAATAAGTATTAAACTTCGTGTTTTTATTTTGTTATTTGTCTTATGTATTTGCAAAACGATCAGTTACAAGCGCCGCTCACAATGTTAATAAGTCACTTTATCTGACTTTTTGGGTTATCCTGGGTAATTTACATATTCGTTAATATGTATGATAGATTGTGTAAGTGTTTTTACATGTACTTGTACCTAAGTAAACTTACTTAACTTACACATACACTTGTTTTTACACTCATTTGCGCATTTCCGTAAACGAAGCTTGTGTGTTCACCATCATTCATACACTCGTAAAACTGCGCACATGAGCACACACACACACACACACACACACACACACACACACACACACACACACACACACACACACACACACACACACACATACACACACACACACCACACCTACACACACACACACACAAAACACACACACACCTACACACACATACTCGCACACACACACACACACACACCTACACACACACACACACACACACCTACACACACACACACACACACACACACACACACCTACACACACACACACACACACAAACACACACCACACATACACACACACACACACACACACACACACACACACCTACACACACATACTCGCACACACACACACACACACCACACACACACACACACACACAACACACACACACACACAACCTACACACACACACACACACACACACACCTACACACACACACACAAAACACACACCTACACACACACACACACACACACACACACACACACATACTCGCACACACACACACACTACACACACACACACACACACAACACACACACACACACCACACACACTCACAACACACACACACACACACACCTACACACACACCGACACACACACACACACACACACACACACACACACACACACACACACACACACACACACACACACACACACACACACACTAACACCTACACACACACCGAACACACACACACACACACACACAACACACACACACACACACACACCACACACACACACACACTATAAACGTTATGGGATGAAAATATAAACTAAATTAAGGTGGTGGTTCTTGCACACTGGACAGTACGACTCTGTCTAAGATACTGTGTTATGTTGTAATGTATCTGTGATGTGAGAATGTCAAGCAAAATGTAAAATTAATGTTGTGTTGTAATGTGTTTGAGATGTTTAAATGTTAGCAGTATTATACCATGAATGTTGTGCCACACAATGGTATTTCTTCAGTCCTAATGTTTATGCTATAAATAATACTTTACGTAATGTTTAGGTGATGTTTAACTCTAATCTGAATATTATTCTGTTCATAGTATTTAAAAGTAGTTAACTTCATTTATGAATAACTGTTAACTTGATTATTTTTCAGTTGTTAAAATTTTCTTAAAAGTTGTATTGATTCATAATTTAAATAATCTGGTTCACACATGATACCTTATAAATTATACCACACTGATTCACATTGAAAAACTTACTTATTCTAACATTTTATGGGATTAATTTTTTTTTTACAATTGAACGGTTATTATTTTACTGAATCCGTATCAGCTCAGATGTTTGTAAATATCATTGAGTGTCCTACAATAGCATAAGAGAATTTTAGCTGAGGTATAACTTCATTCAGGCTACCATTACTTCAGTCTTGAGAGCTGAGGCTGTCACTCATCTGTCGCCACGCTGCATCTGTCATGTATGAGCATCCTATCTATGTACTTGCTTGAGGGATATCTTATTTCAAATTGTGATATTCCTGCAAGGATAAACATTCTGTTAGGGAACATTTCTAACTGTAAATAGTCGAGATCGTCACCAAACTCACAAACATCTTTTTATAACTCCAGATTATTTCTGTTTTTTTTTTTTTTCATCAGCAGGAAGTAGGATGATCTCGGTGACTTTTCAGTATTAAATAACAGAACAAAAAGTAATTCTTATTAAAAAAAAACAGCAAAAAGAATGAAGAGAGTGAAGTGTGGAGCTGGTGAGAGTGAAGTGTGGAGCTGGTGAGAGTGAAGTGTGGAGCTGGTGAGAGTGAAGTGTGGAGCTGGTGAGAGTGAAGTGTGGAGCTGGTGAGAGTGAAGTCTTGACCGTGGAGTGGAGAACACCGGAGATCGTCCCCACAATCTGGCTACAGTTCTTCATGTTTACTTACTTTAAGGAAGGTGTCTCGCCCAGTTTTGATTAATAGTTAATGAATTCTTGTTTCTTCTTTCTGTTCTGGTTTGCATATAAGATAACGGGTAAATCTTACAAACTTTCCAAGTTCAGTGTTACAATCATTGTAATTTTTCAATGTTTGTTCTTTAAATTTCACATGCGAAGTTGTTTAAAATTCTGTCTCTGTAAGACATGTCTTAGAAGACAAGTAGAAGGTGACTCTATGTTGACCTAAGATAAACCTGGACATAAATAACACTATGGACCTAAGATAATACTATGGTCCTAAGACAACACTATGGACCTAAGATAAAACTATGGACTTAGGAAAACACTATGAACTTAAAATAACACTATAAACTTAGGATAATACATTGGACCTAAGATGACACTATTGACCTTAGATAACATTACGGACCTAAGATGACACTATTGTCCTAAGATGACACTGTGGACCTAAGATAACACTATGGACGTAAGATAACACTATGGACCTAAGATACCACTATGGACCTATGATAACACTATGGACCTAAGATTGAATTCAGATAACACTATGGACCTAAGATAATACTATGGACCTAAGATGACACTAGGACCTTAGATAACACTATGAGCCTAAAATAACACACTATGGACCTTAGATAACACTATGGACCTAAGACAACACTAGGACCTTATAATAACATTATGAACCTAAGATAACACTATGGACCTTAGATAACACTATGGCCCTAAGATAACACTATGGACCTTATATAACATTATGAACCTAAGATAACACTATGGACCTTATATAACATTATGAACCTAAGATAACACTATGGACCTTAGCACTATGGACCTAAGATAACACTATGGCCCTAAGATAACACTATGGACCTTATATAACATTATCTACGAGTAGCCATCTAGAAGTTATGAGGGACCTTTGAGTAAACCATTTTAGGAGCTGTGAGAACCTATGAGTAACCATCTGTTATGCTCTTAGCTATTGCGCTATTCCTTATTCCTTCGTTTTCTTCTTCATCGTCTTCTTATTCACACACACACACACACACACACACAGACACACACACACACACACACACACAACACACACACACACACCACACACACATGCACACACACACACACACACACACACACACACACACAGGGAAATCGGACTGACGACACTGGAGGACAGAAGGGTCAGGGGAGACATGATAACGACATACAAGATACTGTGGGGAATAGACAAGGTGGGCAGAGATAGGATGTTCCAGAAGGGGACACAGGGGCAAGGGTTCACAACTGGGAAAATGAAGACTCAGACGAGTCACAGGGACGTTAGGAAGTATTTCTTTTAGTCATAGAGTTGCCAGCAAGTGGAATAGCCTAGCAAGTTTAAGTAGTGGAGGCAGGAACCATACATAGTTTTAAGAAGAGGAATGACAAAGTTCAGGAAGCAGAGAGGAGAGAGGACCCAGTACGATCAGTGAAGAGGCGGGCCAGGGCTGATCTCGACCCCTGCAACCACAATTAGGTGAGTACACACACACACACACACACACATGCACACACACACACACACCACACACACACACACACACACACACACACACACACACAACACACATCCAAGAACACACACCACACACCACAAGAGAATAAAATTCTTGATTACGCAATTAAATTTTCTCAAGAAAATAGAATGAGAATTACTTATTTAAATGACAAACTTTTTATAAAGAGTAAATATTGAATAAGTGATTTAAAAATGTCTCAGACTTCCTACATTCTTTCATCACTAACAATGTCTCAGACTTCCTACATTCCTACATCACTAACAATGTCTCAGACTTCCTACATTCCTACATCACTAACAATGTCTCAGACTTTTCCCACATTCTTACATCACAAAAAATGTCTCAGACTTCCTACATTCCTACATCACTAACAATGTCTCAGACTTCCTACATTCCTACATCACTAACAATGTCTCAGACTTCCTACATTCTTTCATCACTAAACAATGTCTCAGACTTCCTACTTCTACAAACACTAACAATGTCTCAGACTTCCCACATTCTTACATCACTAACAATGTATCAGACTTCCTACATTCTTACATCACTAACAATGTCTCAGACTTCCTACATTCCTACATCACTAACAATGTCTCAGACTTCCCACATTCCCTTTCATCACTAACAATGTTACAGACTCCCACATTCTTTCATCACTAACAATGTATCAGACTTCCCACATTTTTTACGTTAACAACAATGTCTCACTTCCCACATTCTTACGTAACTAAATGTCTCAGACTTAACACATTCTTACATCACTAACAATGTATCAGACTTCCCACATTCTACATCACTAACAATGCTCACTTCCCACATTCTTACGTAACTAAATGTCTCAGCTCCCACATTCTTACATCACTAACATGTATCAACTTCCCACATTCTTACGTTAACAAAAAATGTCCGACTTCCCACATTCTTACATCACTAAATGTTCAGACTTCCCCATTCTTACGTTAACAACAATGTTTTTAGACTTCCCCCATTCTTACATCACTAACAAGTCTCCGACTTCCCACATTCTTACTCACTAAACAATGTCTCAACTTCCCACATTCTTACATCCACTAACAATGTCTCACTTCCCCCATTCTTACGTAACAAATGTCTCAACTTCCCACATTCCCTTTCATCACTAACAATGTCTCACTTCCCACATTCTTACCTCACTAACAATGTCTCAATTTCCCACATTCTTACATCACAACAATGTCTCACTTTCCTCATTCTTACATCACTAACAATGTCTCATTCCCACATTCTTACATCACAAACAAATGTCTCACCCCCCATTCTAACATCACTAACAATATCTAGACTTCCCACATCATGTCGTCACTAACAATGTCTCAGACTTCCCACATCTTCCCTCTAAAAATGTCTCAACTTCCCAATTCTTACTCACAACAATGTCTCAAAATTCCCCCATTTTTACATCCTACAATGCTCCCTTTCCCCAATCTTAAAAACTGACAATGGTTCCTTCCTTTTCTACATCATAACAATTTCTCACTTTCCCCATTTTT
>NW_026472618.1:0-11088 GCF_026875155.1 Cherax quadricarinatus
ACTAAATCACGTCTGAGTCACTGATCATGTCTACGAGTCTCTGAGTCACCTCTATACCTGTGATGAGTTTCGAGAGTGTTTTTTACTCTTGCGTCCCCGCTTGGGTCAGGCTTGTCTGGTGGTCGTCTGTAAACCCAGGTGTTGCTGCTGAAGGCCTGCTCCCTCCACATATCCATTGGCCCCGGGGGCCGGGTGGTTAAAGCTCTCACTTCACACACGGAGGGCCCGGGTTCGATTCTCGGCGGGTGGAAACATTTCGACACGTTTCCTTACACCTGTTGTCCTGTTCACCTAGCAGCAAATAGGTACCTGGGTGTTAGTGGACTGGTGGGGGTCGAAATCCTGGGGACAAGATTAAAGGACCCCAATGGAAAAAAGTTAGACAGTCCTCGATGACGCACGACTTTCTTGGGTTATCCTGGGTGGCTAACCCTCCGGGGTTTAAAAAATCCGAAGAAAATCTTTCTTATCTTATCCTAACTTTGGGTTGATCTGGCACTGATGAAGATGCTTGTCCAGTTACTTTTTGAAGACTTCTACGCTTGTTCCAGCAGTGTTTCTGATATCTTCTGGTAAGATGTTCAAAAGTCTGGGGCCAACGAATGTTGATACAGTGTTCCGTTATTATTTTCACCGCACTCCTGCTTTTCACTGGGTTTATTTTACACTTCTTGTCATATATCTCGCTCCCAGTATGTTGTTACGGCAGTGTGCAATTTGGGACCAGGTTCTCAAACACCTTCCAGGTATATATTATCATATCTCTCCTCAGCTCCATGAATACATATTTAGGACTAAGAGGCGTTTCCTTTAGGTTAAATATTTTATTGGCTCTGGGGCGGCCTGTAAAGGACCTGTGTATCCGTTTCCAGCTCTGCAGAGAGCACAAGGGATTTGAAAGTGTCACTAAGGAAATATTTTCCCTGTTTTGAAAGTTCTCATTATCCATCCCGTCTTTTTCCTGGCTATCGTGACACTTGCTGACGTTTTTACACTCCATGTTTTATTGTTTTATTGGGTGATTCTCTTTTGCTTTGTATTCAGTGTTTTTTTTGGGGGTTTTTATTTCCTTCCACATCTAAGTAGATGAAACATCTCGCCACTGAACGTCATGTTTTTCACTGCCCATCGGGAAAACTTTGCTTACATGTTTTCCATTTTTCCCTTTGTCTTTGCGGCGGCGTCAAATTTCTATACTGGGGACGCCGGGGGGAGCTGCTGGTTGAAAATTAGGGGGGGGGCCCGGAGACTTTTGGGGGCTCAGCCCCCAAAACCCTCGTCTCCTTTTGGGCGCCACCACTATTCTATAAGGTAATTCATGTTTTGGTGCATCCACGAATATTTGACACGGGAAAAGTGAATGTCTTTTTTTGAACTGGGAAACTAGGGGCCCCGACGTCCCTTGGGGTACGTCCGGTACGATTTTTTTATTTTTGATGCTGGATTTTCCTCTGTTTATTTCTGTTTTTTTTTTTTGTTAGTATCGAAAAATTCATTTGGATAATCTCCCATTATCACCTTCACTTGTTTCAACAGCCCTGTTTGCACAGTTAAAAGGGGTTTTTCAGAACCCACATCTGTCCTTTGTAATGTACAAAAAGGGTGCAAAAATACCAACAAAGAAACAAAGGTTTGCAAAAAGACAGTCCCAGAGCTAAGGGGTATTCCTCCGGTTAGGAAATCGACCTGACGACACGAAGGTGGGGACTTTAGGAAGTATTTCTTCATTTCACAGAGTATCAAAATTTTGGGGAAAGCGATGTATGGGGGGTGGGTTTCCATACTAGCTTTAAAAGAGTATGATAAATTTAAAGGGTGCGGGGAAGTGCCATAGCGACTGGGAAAGAGGGGGGAAAGGAAAACTATGACTCGACCCCTGCAACCACAATAGGTGAGTACACCACCCCCAAACACACCCCACAACCCCCCACTCCCACCCACACACACCACACACCCCACCACGCACCCACACACACCCACACCCCACAAACCCACCACAAACACCACCACCCCAACACACACACACCCACACACAACACACACACACACACACACACACACACACACACCACACCACACAGATGAGCGAAGTTAAGAGAAGAATCAAATCGGCGGGATCACAGGATAAAAAGAGCCCCTGGACACACAAGCCTGGTCCAGCAACTGGCCCTTAAATTTTAACCCTCCCCAAAGGTTAAACCTTGGTAAAAAATCCGACAATTTGGGTTTAAAAAGACAGTAAGCAAACCAAACATTTTATTAAAAACGTTTGGGGTCCGGAACCTTACATTCAAACCCAAAAAGGGGTAGAAATCATTATATATAGGCGGGAGGTGAATGTGACGCACGTACCTGAGGAATGTCTAAGAACATAAAATGGAGGAACACTGTTAAAGGCCTAGGGCCCCCATGCGGGGGCAGGCCCTTACAAAAAAACCCTTTCCTTGAGAGGACTGGTAACATGAAATGTGACCCTGTGTTGTTGGTTGGGCTGCTTAATTCATATTCCCCAATGTTTTGAAATTTTTAGTTTCCGTATGCTTTTCTATATGTGGGGACGGCGATTAGTGAGGCTTCAGCACCGTCGGGTCGGAGGTCTGGTTCGGTGAGAACTTGTCCCTCGTTCCATTAATCAAATGCCCCGGGGGCTCTGGGGGGACACGGGCGTACCTTCATCGTCTCTGTTAGAGGCATTTCGATGTCATTCAGGCGGCTGAAAGATCTCTCCCCTGTTCTCCTACATTTTCTTGGGGACAAACCCACGGGGGATAGGGGAGACCCTGTTAAAAATTTAGAGGGGGGGCTGCGTTTATAGTGAGGCTTTGATAGGGAGGGTGTTTTGGTAAAAAACGTTGATGTTACTCATAGCAAGTCCCCCGGCGGATGGGGGCAACATCGCCACATGGAGACTATGAACGGGTTTAGGGGGCTGTTCCAGGGTTTGTTGAGGATACTTGTGCCTTGATCGCAACCCTGGGATGAAGAAAAGATGGGAACTGAAACGTGTAAAGGCTTGGTTTGTAAGTGCATTCTTCTTCTAGAAAACAAGGGCGGGAGTGCAAAGGGCCTCAAGAAAACCCAAATGAGGACTCCTCTCTTAGTGGGGGTATTTTGGTGTGAAAAAAGTGTATAAGATCGTCCTTTTTGGGTAGGTTTTCTATACGAAAACGTTGGGTAATTTTTATTTCGAAACTTTGCCTACACAGTAGGCTTCTTCGTCGTTTTTTTAAAACCCATTTTCAAACCATTTTTCAAACCCATTCACACAACTGTCAACACTGCAACATCATGGATCTTTTAAAAATTCTTCAACACTTGTTCAACCTTTGGACGAAGACCTACTTCGTTGGGGGTGGTACCACTTGATCCCGCCCCCATCTGCTTCACTCACCCACTACAGATATAACCCACGCTACGGCCCCTATGCGTACATTCACAAGATTGAGGGAGATCCACACTCCGGTTGGGGGACTGATTACCTCATTCTCCTCCTTCCTTACGCCCTTCCTCTTGTTTGGATGATAAACCCACGTGTGGCGAAACTTTTTCCTGAATAAAGTTTTCCCTTTTCTGCATAAGGTAATAAATTTGGGTAAATTTACCGAAAATATGAAAGAAAAGGGACAAAGTGCAACAAATTTTGGTTTATTGTACAACGTTTTCGCCCCCAGGAGCTTTATCAACCATTACAAAAATCATGGACACAGGGGGATTAAAGGCTCAAGTGAGGTAAATACTAGTGGGTCCCATTTCTTTTTTTATTTGGGGTAGAGTAGTAGTATAGTGATGACAAAAGAAATTAAATTGCATGAGAAAAAAGGTATAAAAGTTTTTAAATTGGGGGTAACATAAAAATGTTGGGACAAATAAAACGGGAAATGGGCAGGTTGTTTTCAGGTTCCTCCTTGCTTTGTGTATTAAAACAGGGGGACTATATGGCGGGGTTTACTGTTTTCGGAGGTTCTTGCAAAGACTTCGGAAGGGTGGGGCCCCCGTTGTTTTTGTTTTTTTGTATTCAAACGCGTCAGTGCGATTCAAGGGCACTTGCTTGGGGAAAATTTTTCTTTTATCACAAATTTGGGCTCTCTGAATTTTTTTAAGATATTGGGGGAATTTCGGTTTTTGTACAACGTTGTTTAATTTTTTCCTACAGGGTTTAAGGTTCTTTTGAGGGGGGTGTCAGTTTCTTGCGGTTTTAAACCCTACGTAGACTTGTCACACCCTCCACGGGGTATGTGGTAAACTCCTGCATTGACTGGTTCGGGTGTTTGGGTTTTGTCCTGGAGACCCTTTTATTGAAGTGGTAGAAGCAGGGCGACTCTGGTGTTAGCTTGTGAAAGTATTTTTGAGACTTTGTGCAACCTGGCTTTTGGGGAAAAATTATAACTTTGGGGGGCGTGTTGAGCGTGAGATTGGATCAAAGAGCTCTTTTCTTGCAGTCTTTGAGAAAAAAAAGGGAAAATTGTAATCAGGAATGTAATAATTCCTCGCAAAAACTCAGGACTACAAATTGGGTATGCTCTAGGAAAAACCCGATATGGCCTCTTTGGTCTTGGTTTTTGAGGGAATAAAGTGGGGGAAATTTTTATTGGGGGTTTCCGAAAATTTTAACTAGTTGTTGTCATTTTTGGAATGAGGCGTCGAGGAAAGGTATTTGTCATTGGACTCTTCTTCTATGTAAACTAAAACGCGGGTTCAACTGCGTTAGCCTTTCCTGAAGACCCCCTAACAAAAGTTTTGGGGGTTATTACAGGACATGTCCCGTAACGTAACCAGTGACGCTTGAAGGATAGTTGCGAAGTGTTCAAATCTAGGTTTCCGATAAGTGGGTAGGGCGCCCTTTGGGGACCCCCCTTCCCGCCGTAGGTTTTTTTTGAGGCTTGTTATTTGAAGGAAAAAAAAGTTGAAGTTAAAAACAGATTCAAACAAGTCAACAAAATTCCAGGGGGGGTAAAGGGAAAATTAAGGTCCTGGTTTTACTTTTTCGTCGTAGAACCTCGATGGCTTTTTTTTGGGAGGTACTTTTGTGAAGAGGGAAATAATCCAAAAGTTATTTCTTTTTACGATGGAGAGGGTTTCGGGTGCGGTGAAAGGTCCCCCTGGGTTTAAGATGGCGGGGCTGATGGTCCCGAAGGCAGGGAAAAATTTTGGCAAAAAACTCCGGCCCGTTTGGTGGAGCACGTTTTCCTGCGGATTGTCTGAAGGAAAATTGTTTTTTTGGGGCTTTGGGAAACCATAATGTTGCTGGTTTAGGGTTGCTTGGTAAAAATACAAATTTTTTCCCCCTCTAGTGCTTTTGATTTTGTCTTTTGTAAGAAAGTCTTTGGGGGCTCTCCCATGTTTATTGTGGTTCGTATGTAATTGATCATTCAAAGGGCCCTCATTTTAGTGTTGTAGTCACTGGTGTTGATTTACGACTCCACCTCCTTTTTCGGCGTGGTGCGATAATGTTGGGGGGTTGGCGAGGGCCTTAAGGGGAGTGAGTATTTCTAGGAAAATTAGAAGAAGAAGGGTACATAAAGCTCAGGGGGAAGGCCCTGTAATAAACCCTTCTGGGAAATTTCTGCACTGTGTCTTGGTTTCCCGGGGAAAAAGGAGTTTTATAGTTAGGTTTGCGTATGTTGGGGGTAAATTTGAGTCCCACCAGTGTTTTTCTCGTGTCGGTTAAGGGGCGGGGAAAGTTGTTTTCAGGGATTCCGCCCATTCCCCCACCGATGTTTGGCAGAGGTAGAAATTTGCGATTGAGTTTGATCTTCTGTTTGGGGGTTTTCTGTGGGACTGTGCTAGAATATGCTCACAGTTTTGGTCAACGAAGATTGGGCCCCAAATTTCCCTTCAGTTTTTAAAGGGTTTTCCCGATGTTAGAAAAATTCTTCGGGACATTATTAAGTAAGCTTGGGTAGCTGGAAGAAAGGGGCTTGGGGTTGGGGAGTTGTGCAGAGTAGACTTAGGATCACCTTCTCTGCCAGGCAATCTTTAGGAAATTGTTCTTTGCGATAGCTGGAGCAGAAGAAGGGGTCCAAATAAAGTCTGCATGAAATGCCATTATGTTTTCGGTGTCCGACAATTGAAAAAGTTGGTAGAATTACCCACAATATGTAAAGTAAAAGGGCACAAGTCAACTAATGTGACATTTATTGTAGCAAAGTTTCGCTTCCCGGGGCTTTATCAACCATTACAAACAAACTGGACCGAGGGGATATAAAGGGTCGGGGAGGTGAAAACTAGTAGTCCATTTCGATGTTCACTATGGGATTAGGTAGTAGTGGGAGGCAAAAACAATTAATTCTACATGATAAAAGGATATAAAAACCCTTTTTCTTGGGAACATAAAAAATAGGTGGGCAAATATAAAATGGAAAGAGGGAGGTTTTTCGTGTTCACTCTCTGGCTTTGTTAGTATAAAAGGGGGAACTATGTGATGGCAGGGTTTATGTTTTAGGAGGATTTTGCTAAGACTTCAATAAGGGTCTAACCCGGACAAACCCCAAACACCACAACCAGTCATGCAGGAGTTTTTAAATATACCCTGTGGGGGTTGGACAAATTACGTAGGGGAAACAGCAAAAAACCCACACCCGCCTCAATGAACACATATACGATGTAGGAACACAACTTAAACAACGCCTGTGTACAACACCGAAATTCCCCCAATCATCTTTTAAAATTTTAGAGACGCCCAAATTTGTGATAAAAGAAACAATTTCCGCACACCAATGCCTTAATCAGCACTGATCGTTTTCGAATCAATTAACAAAACAACGGCACTTCAAACCCCTCCGGTCTTGCAAGAATCCCCTGAAAAACAGTAAAACCCCGCCACAAATGTCCCCCCTTTCCCGTTTTACACACAAAGCACAGAGAGTGAACACTGAAAAAACCTGCCTCATTTTCCGTTTTTTTTGTCCCCTATTTTTATGTTACCCAAATAAAAGCTTTTATATCCTTTTACTCATGTACATTTTAAATTTCTTTTTCATACCCCTCAAACCCCACTACTACCACTAGTGAAAATCGAATGGTACCTCCTTATTCACCCCTCTGACCTTTATAAAACCCTCGTTCCCTGTTTTTTGAATGGGTTGATAAAGCTCCGGAGCGAAAGTTGCTACAATAAAAATCAATTGTTGCACTTGTGTCCTTTTACTTTACTCTGCTAAATGCCAATCTTTAACTTTTCGGTTTTTTAAACCTTCACCACCGATACAGAAAAGTTGATAGAAACAGAAATACTTGAAGACATGTAATCAGTCCATCACCCTTTAAAGTTTTGAGGTGGGCATCCCCGCGGAGAAACATTGTTCCATTTTCGACAATGGAACAATGATGGGAAAATTCCTTTCCTCGTCGTTCTCTGTGCAGATCTCCACAGTGACAAATCTCTTCAAAGTTTAGAAACCACCACAAGGGCATCTTAACACTTTTTTTCACCCCAAGACCCCGCACTAAGAGAGGATCCTAACTGGGTTCTTCTTTAGAGTCTTCGCACTCCACCCCTTTTTTTCTAGAAGAAAATGCACTCATAACACAAGCCTTTACCGCTCAGTTCCCATCTTTCTTCTCCGAATTGCAGACTCAAAGGGACAAGCATCCCAACAAAACCCCCCCAGGAACAGCCCCCTAAACCAAGTACTCCCTTCGAGTTGCCACGAATACCGCCGGGCCTTTCTTGAAACACAACGTTTCCACCCTAAACACATCCTCTATCAAAAACCTCACTACTAAACCAGCCCCAACCTCTAACTTCTACGCAGGGGTCACACTACCCCTGTGGTTCTGCCCAAAAAAATGTAGGGGGACAGGGAAGGGTCTTGCAGTCCCCCGAAGAGCACAAATGCCCTAACAAGACGAGTAAGGTAGCCCGTTCCTCCACAGAGACCCAGGGCATTTGTGAACTGGAACGGGACACTCGTTCTCACCGACCAACCCCAACGCCGAAGGGGCTAGAAGCCCACTAATCGCCGTCCCGACACTATAGAACCAAATATGGAAACTACAAAATTTCAAAAACTTGGATTATGATACTTAAGCAGCCCAAACCCAACAACACAGGGTCACATGATTTCATCGTCTACCCGCCTCACTAGGGAAGGTTGTTTTGATAAGGGCCTGCCTCGCATGGCCCGTAGGCCTTCAATGTTCCTCCATTTTTTTGTTCTTAACATTCCTCAGGTCCCGTGCGTCACATCTCACTCTCCGCCTATATAATAATTATTTCTACCTCTGTATGTTAAAGTGATCAAGGTCCCAGGACCGAAACGTTTTCTAATAAATATGTTATAGTGTTTGCTTACGTGTCTTTCTAAACCAACCCTGCCAAATGCAAAGTCATGAAGATTGGGGAAGGGCAAAGAAGACCGCAGACACAATATAGTTTAGATGGCAAAGACTGCAAACCTCACTCAAGGAAAAAGATTTTGGGGGGATATAACACCGAGCATATTTCCTGAGGCGCACATCAATCAGATAACTGCTGCAGCATACGGGCGCCTGGCAAACCTACGGATAGCGTTCCGATACCTCAGTAAGGATTCCTTTAAGACTCTGTACACCATCTACGTCAGGCCCATACTGGAGTTTTGCAGCCCATTTGGAATCCACACCTAGTCAAACACGTCAAGAAATTTAGAGAAAGTGCAAAGGGTTTTCAATAAGACTAGTCCCCCGAGCTACGGGGGTTGTCCTACGAAGAAAGGTTGAGGGAATCGCCTGACGACACTGGAGGACAGGAGGGTCAGGGGAGACATGATAACGACATTTTAAAATACTGCGCGGAATAGACGAGGTGGACAAAGACGGGGTGGGTTTCCCGAGATGGGGCACAGACACAAGATTCACAATTGGAAGTTGAAGACTCAGAGAATCAAAGGGATGTTAGGATATTTCTTCAGTCATAAGTAGTCAGGCCATGGAATAGCCTAAAAGTGATGTAGTGGAGGCAAGAACCTACATAGTTTTAAGGCGAGGTATGATAGAGCTCATGGAGTAGGAGAGAGAGGATCTAGTAGCAATCAGCGAAGAGGGGCCAGGAGCTGTGACTCGACCCCTGCAACCACAAATAGGTGAGTATAAATAGGCGAGTACACACACAACACACACCCCACACACACAACACACACACACACACACACCACACACACACACACACACAACACACACACAAACCCCCCAAAACCCCCACAACACACACACACACACACCCCACACATACCACACACATACCCACACCACACACACACACCAAAACACACACACACAACACACACACACAAACCCACCACACAACCACACACACCCCACAACACACACACACCCACACAACCCCACACAAACACACACACCAAAAACACACACACACACATACCCCAACCACCCACACACAAAACCCACACCCCCCACACACACACACCCACACACATACCCCAAAAACACACCCCACACCCCCCACAACACCCACACACAAAACCCCCCACACCACACCCACACACATACCCACACAAACACCCACACACACCCACACACAACCCACACACACCCCACCAAAACACACCACCCCACACACACCCACACAACACACACCACACACACACACAACACCACCACACCCACACACAAACACACACACACCACACACACACACACACACACACACACACACACACACACACACACACACACACACAACCCACACACACCACACACACACACACACACCACACACACACACCACAAAACACACACACACACACACACACACCCCCCCAACACAAAACCCCAACACACACACACACACAAACCCCCCAAAACCCACACACCACACACACCCCACACACCAACACACACAAAAACCCCAACACACACACACACAAAAACCCCACACACACACACACACACACACACACACCTCACTGATAACAACTTCTAACACAAGTTTTTTCACAGGGAAAAAATTTCACCCAACTCGACGGAAGTACGTCTTTGAGTCAATTTTTGTTGTGTGTGCGGGATTGTGTGTGTGGTTGGGGTGGTGTGTGTTGTGTGGGTGGGTGTGTGTGGTGTGTGTGTGGTTGTGTGTGTGTGTGGTTGGTTTGCGGGATGTGGTGTGTGTGGGTGTTTGGGTGTGTTGGTGTGGGGTTGTGGTGTGTGTGTGGGTTGGTGTGTGTTTGTGGTGTGTGTGGGTGTGTGTGTGTGGTGTTTTTGGTGTTGTTGTGTTGTGGTGTGGGTGTGCGGACACGGGAAATCGAACATCGTCACATATTGCAAACTTGGACGACCGTTATGGGTTGTGGGTTGGGGTCTCATCCCCCACCGATTTCTCACCACTCTCACAATCATTAATGCTCTGAGGCACACGAAACACCGTTTTTAAGAAATAAGAAGGGGCGACACGCAAAGGGCCCCGGGGGTATACAGTAGTCCTTTTCCCCAACCACTCTTGTATTTGTTCAATTTTTTCTCCAGACTAGGGAACAGGAGACCCCTGTTTTAAAGAGGCAGCGTGGACACATTGCAGGGATGGGGACACTGTTGATGCAGTAGCGTGGACACAGCACATGGGACACGATATGCAGGGACGTGACACTATTGCAGCAGTGGGGACACTGTTTGAGCAGGCAGCGTGACACTATTCAGGCATGGGGGCACTGTTGATCGGCGCGTGACACTTTGCAGCAGTGGGGGCACTGTGATGCCGGCAGCGGACACTATTGCAGGCAGTGGGGAACTGTTTAGCAGGGAGGGGGACACTTTGCAGGCAGGGGACACTGTTTATGCGGGAGCGGGACACAAGCAGGCAGGGGATACTGTTGATGCAGGCAGCGTGGACAAAATTTCAGGCAGTGGGATACTGTTGATGCAGGGAGCGTGGACACAATTTCAGGCATGGGACACGTTAAGCAGGCAGCGGGCACTATTGCAGGGATGGGGGTACTGTTAATACAGGGAGCGGGGGGACTATTGCAGGCAGTGGGAACGTTTTTGGGAGGCAGCGGGACACTATTTTCAGGATGGGGACCGTTTGACAGGGAGCGTGGGACACATTGCAGGGATGGGACACTTTGATGCGGCACGGGGGGACTGTTAGCAGGC
>NW_026472619.1:0-30851 GCF_026875155.1 Cherax quadricarinatus
GAATTCAGGGCAGAAAAGGGGCTTCCGCCTTCGGTCGGCAACCACCGACGCACCAACCCTGATGGTGGGAGGAAGACGAAGGTCCAGCAAGCACTACTCAAAGCATACTCAACACGGGGGTAATTTCGAGAGAGGCGAGATCGTCGATGTGTTAGGTAAGCACACGTCACCACTCGAGCTAAGTCGCTTGATCCAAACGCATTCGTGACTACTCGAAAAGACTGTCTCCCAGCTTGCTATATATACGAACTGGCAGGTCACATGACTAAAAGCCGTCACCTGTCCTTCCACCAGTCACAAGTGAGTTATGGAGGTGAACTCCAAGGTATGCTAACCTGTTTTCGAGGGCACCACAGGGACAATGAATTAGTCAAGCACATCTCAAAAGTGGGGCTTTAGGGTAGGTTAGGCAGTTAGGTGGAACACTGCAACAATCTGTATAATAGACCCAATGCAACCACCTACCTCCTCTCCCTCAGGCTTGCCTCTGGGAAATGGGTTAGGTTTTTTGTGGAAGTGCCAGACAGGTCAAGACCCTAGGGAAAGGGGGGCTAGTGGTTGCTCAGTCAGCTGTTTAAAGTTAGGTTAGGTTAGGTTAGTAATCCCTTCCTTTCCTGTGGGCGAAACATTGTACACACAAGTGATTCCTTAGAACTTGGGTAGTACAAAGCTGTGGGGGGAAACGTTTGTACCTCAGTCCTTGGGTACAGGTATGCTG
The DNA here is from genome assembly GCF_026875155.1 of Cherax quadricarinatus. Lineage (NCBI taxonomy): Eukaryota > Metazoa > Arthropoda > Malacostraca > Decapoda > Parastacidae > Cherax > Cherax quadricarinatus. The sequence goes on from NW_026472619.1 coordinate 719, forward strand.
TAGGGAGAGGGCAAACAAGTGTTAAGAAAAACAACCAGTAAAAAAGCCAATACCGGGGCAGGAGAACATGGTCGAAGGGCCTCACTGTATCCACTGCAGGAGGGCGAAGTCGTCGAAGGTCCTCTAGTCAGCAACGCGTTTCTGTAGATTACGCTACGTCATCAGGCTGGTAGAAACTGCAGATCCCACTGGTACAATGTCTAAAAGACTGTCTCCCCAGCTTGCTATATATACGAACTGGCAGGTCACATGACTAAAAGCCGTCACCTGTCCTTCCACCAGTCACAAGTGAGTTATGGAGGTGAACTCCAAGGTATGCTAACCTGTGTCGAGGGCACCACAGGGACAATGAATTAGTCAAGCACATCTCAAAAGTGGGGCTTTAGGGTAGGTTAGGCAGTTAGGTGGAACACTGCAACAATCTGTATAATAGACTCAATGCAACCACCTACCTCCTCTCCCTCAGGCTTGCCTCTGGGAAATGGGTTAGGTTTTTTGTGGAAGTGCCAGACAGGTCAAGACCCTAGGGTAAGGGGCTAGTGGTTGCTCAGTCAGCTGTTTCAAGGTTAGGTTAGGTTAGGTTAGTAATCCTTTCCTTTTCCCTGTGGGCGAAACATTGTACACACAAGTGATTCCTTAGAACTTGGGTAGTACAAAGCTGTGGGCGAAACGTTGTACCTCAGTCCTTGGGTGCAAAGGTAATGCTGTAGGGAGAGGGCAAACAAGTGTTTGCCCTCTCATACGCTGAATGTCTTCTAACGAATTTATGTCCATTCTGTAATATAGAGACCAGAATTGAGCTTCATAATCTAGGTGAGGCCTTACTAATGATGTATAAAGCTGCAGTATGACCTCTGGGGCTTCTGTTGCTTACACTTCTTGATATAAATCCCAGTAATCTATTTAAAACCTAGTTATCTATTTAATCCCATTAATCTATAGTATTAACAAACTATAGTATTGACAAACCTAATTACCTATTACCAAACTAAAGGTACCCAATTACCAAACCAAACTACCCTATTACCAGAGACCTTTCTTTCGATATCAGCACATGTTCAGAAAATTGGGAAGCAAATGCCAAGATCATTTTCAGTTTTACCCCAAACAATGATCTTTGATAACTGTTTCACCTGAGATGCATGTCCCATTTAAATACAACCTGTCTTACTCACAAATTTATCCAACCAAAATTTGATGCTACCCAATGTTTTCCAATCAAAAACTAGAGTGCAAAAAAATTTCTCTAATGCAAAATTTCAATTACAAACGAAAAACCTGACTACTTGGGTTTTTGGGGTTTTGGGTTCTTTGGGAGACATGGACCTGTCTCCTAACCAGTAGGCCTCTGCAGTTTTCCCCTTCTTTTTTATGTTCCAAGATTTTCTATTCTTGTTGGGATGAGATGTAGCCTAGTATCTAAACCATCTCCACAGGAATTCAAAAAAATAAGTGAAATATGTATTTCCCCCTTTTAAATTTTTTCCCTGAAGGGAAAAAAATTTCTCCAATCTCAAATTACAAAATAAAGGGTGATGGACTGTTTTTACTCATCTTCTATCTCTATGTTCTGCCTCTTTTGTATTCGACTGAAGAACCCTACTCTGAGGCGATCGTTTGGGAAAAAAGTTCCCTAACTGTTCCTGTGAGTCTTATTACCAACCTTCAGTATTGTATACCAACACGGGTTACTTGTACAGAAAACCCCCTTTGTTTTTGAGGGGCCTTGCAAATGAGGGGGGATGGTTTATCAGCCCTTTTATTTTTTGGGGCATTGAAAATTGGATTTGGAAATGCTTTGGGTTGGGATGGTTTTAAAGGACCTGCCGAGTATGCCCCAACGGGCCCTGCTGAGGATCCTCCTTTCTTAGTTCTTTAAAGGAACGAATGCTAGTTTTATTTTTTCTGTTAAGCGGGTGCCTTTTGAAGTAACTGTGGGGTGAGTAATATTAGGTAAAATGTGCTTATAAATGAAGAACTGTTCGAAGGCTCTGGTTTTCTTCCCTTTGTTTCAATGGGGCGTTCCCAAAGTTCTTAAAGAGGGTGTCAATTTCAGAGGTTCGTTGTCTTGGACGAGAAAAAGAGCATCATTGAATGTCGAAGAAAAAGCTAAATGCTATGGAAGATTAGAAATTTGCCTTGCAAGATATGTACAAATTTAAAAAAATACCTCAAAAAATTTATTTTTGCAGAAAAAAAATTGCACTTCTTTTAAGTTTTCCACAAATTCTTTTTTGGCAGAAAGTCTTCGGATGTTCACAAACAAAATTTCCCAAAATATTTAGGATTTTATTGGTTCATCATTTCCATAAAAAATACGAAACAATGATCAAATGTTCAAAGCTGAGTCAGTTTGTATTCATTAAATTTTTATAATGCACAAAGCTTTTAGTGACAAAAATTTTTTTTTTAAAAAAAGGGCTCATTGTTGTTAGGGAAGACATATCAACAGTTGGTTTTTATTTTGAAAACGTTTCGCCCACAAGTAGGTTTTTTCATCGGTACAGAAAAGTTATAGAAGCAGAAAAATACTTGAAAGGGGAGTAAATTTAGTCCCTTTACCCTTAAAGTTTTGGGTGGGCATCCCTCAGTCTGGAGAAGACATTTTTTCCATAGAAAAAAAACTTTTGGAGATAAGTGACAGGATGGAGCCTTTTTTTTAGCGCCAACAGGTGAGCGTAGGTCAAGGAGGGTAGAAATCAGATGGGGGAGGTCAGGTCCTCTCAAATCCAGCCGTTTCACAGTAGAGGTTGTAGAAATTGATTGTGGTCGTACCCGATTCCCTGTGTTTCAGTGTCTGACGATTGAAATTTTAAAAAGGTATAAAATAGACAGGGACTGACCACCTCAAAACTTTAAGGGTGATGGACTGATTACATTTTTTCAAGTATCTTTTTGCTTCTATCAATTTTTTTGTACTCGAGAAGAAGCCCACTGTGTAGGCGAAACGTTTAAAAAAAAAGATATAACTTTGCATTTGTGTCTTACCAACAAAACCTTTTCGGTTTTTTACCCTTTTTAAAGTTCAAAGATTCATTAAGACGTCTTTGAATTTTTTCCCAAATATTTTGTCAATAAATCAATATTTTATTTAAACATTTTAGCAGGCCCCAGTGGCCACGAGAGGAAGACTGTCACTTTCTGTCTCTACTTATAGTTACAGCTCATATCCACTAAAAAAGGAGCACAGAAACTGACCCACAAACGCAAGCTATTCAGGTCTAACTCACACTCTTGTATTTATCTAACCCAAATTTTTAAAATAACAGTGTTTTAGCTTCAAAGATGGTACAGCATTAGATCATTTAAAAGGACTGTAAAAACAAAAAAATCTATAGCAAAACTACAAAAGGAAACATGAGAATGAGGGGAAAACCGCAGAGGCCTGTTGGCCCCTACTAGAACAAAGAAAATAAAAAACAGTGCAGGAGGCCTGTTGGCCCATACTAGGAGGTCCTTTTTCAATTTAAAACCCCAATACAAAACTTTGGCAACCAATTTTTTTAATGCTACAAAAGAAATAAGCTTGATGTGCAAACTGCAAGTCTTTACTTAGCTAAATACAGGCACCCCTGAGTAAGTACAGGTTTCCTCTGGATCTAAGTACAGGTCACGTCTGAGAAAATACAAAGGTAAGTCTGGCTAAGGACAGGCTCCTCTGAGCAAAGTACAGCCCCCCTGACTAAAAACAGGTTCTCTCAAAGCTAAGTCAGGTCGAAACTTGCTAAGACAGACGCTCTGTGCTAAATACAGGGTTTAATTTTAGAAAGAATAAAAAACAATCTTTAATATGCACGACTTTCACATCTATTTCATAACAAATTATTTGCCAAAAAATTTTTTTTCCAAGTTCTCAAGAAAAAAACTTGGATAAATTCCATTTTTTCGTGTTTAAGAAACGATCAAATCCAATGCCTTCTCCCTAGATGTATTTATCCAACCTAAATTTTTAAACGTACCCAATGGTTTTAGCGGTCAGCAACTCTACTAATGTAGACCTTTTTTTTTCATCAATTTCCCTATAGCCAATATTGCAAAGTAAAAGCGTACACCATTTGGCAACTAACGTTACATTCAAAGTGTGACATTAGTTGCACTTTTGTCCTTGTGTTTTTCATAAGAACATAAGAACATAAGAAAGGAGGAACACTCAAGCAGGCCTGTGCCCATACTAGGCAGGTCCTTTCACAATTCATCCCCACTAACAAACTTTTGACCAACCCAATTTTTCAATGCAACCCAAGAAATAAGCTCTGTGTTCAAGGTCCCACTCAAATCCAACCCCTCCCACTCATGATTTATCCAACCTAATTTGAAACTACCAAAGTCCTAGCCCTCAATAACCCAACTAGGTAGTCTGTTCCACTCATCTACAACCCTATTCCAAACAATACTTCCGATCCTTCTAAATCTAAACTTAATCTAATTAAATTCATTACTGCGGGTTTTCTCTCTTGGAGAGAATATCCCTCAAACCTTGTTAATATCCCCCTTTATTAATACATAAGAACATAAGAAAGGAGGAAACACTGCAGCAGGCCTGTTGGCCCATGACTAGTACAGTTCTTTTACAATTCATCCCACTAACAAACATTTGACCAACCAATACCTACTTCCACTTATACCTTTCGATCGGTCTCCCCTCATTCTTCGTCTAACAAAGAATGTAAACAAAGAACATAAGACATAAGAAAGGAGAACACTGCAGCAGCCCGCTGGCCCATACAGGCAGGTCCTTTACAATGTCATGCCCACTAACAAACATTTGACCAACCCAACTTTCAATGCCACCAAGAACAAGCTCCGATTGCAAGTCCCACTCAAATCCAACACCCTCCCACTCATGGTACATATCCAACCTAAATTTGAAACTACCCAAAGTCCTAGCCTCAATAACCCCAACTAGGTAGACCTGTTTCCACTCATCAACTACCCAATTTCCAAACCAATACTTCCTATGTCCATTTCTAAATAAGAACATAAAGAACATAAGAACATAAGAAAGGAGGAACACTCCAAGCAGGCCTGTTGGCCCATACTAGGCAGGTTCCTTTACAATTCATGGCCGCACTAACAACATTTGACCAACCCATTTCAATGCTACCCAAGAAATAAGCTCTGATGGCAAGTCCCATCTAAAATCCAACCACTTCCCACTCATGTACTTTATAAGAAACATAAGACATAAGAAAGGAGGAACACTGCAGCAGCCTTCTGGCCCATACTAGGCATAGGTCCTTTACAATTCATTCCCACTAACATACAATTGACCTACACCCAATTTTTCAATGCTACCCAAGAAATAAGCTCTGATGTGCAAGTCCTACTCAAATCCAACCACCCACTCCATTTATTTTATCCACCTAAATTTGAAACTACCCAAAGTTCCTAGCCTCAATAACCCAACTAGGTAACTGTTCCACTCATACTACTACCCTATTCCAAACCAACACTTTCCTATGTACAACTTTCTAAATCAAACTTATCTAATTTAAATCCATACTGCGGGTTCTCTCTTGAGAGAATATTCTCAAGACCTTGTAATATCCCCTTTATTAATACCTATCTTCCACTTATACACGTCGATCAGTCTCACCTCATTCTTCGTTCTAACAAAGTGAATGTAACGTAAGATCTTCAATCTTTCTTCATAAGGAAGATTTCAATGCTATTTATTAATTTAGTCATCCTACGCTGAATGTTTCTAACGAATGTTATATCCATTCTGTAATATGGAGACCAAGATTGAACTGCAAAATCTAGTCCGAGGCCCTTACTAACTAATGATAGTATAAAAAGCTGCAGTATGACCTCTGACTTCTGTTGCTTACACTTCTTGATATAAATCCCAGTAACTATTTGCCCATATTACATAACCTTAGGCTTTGCTGTCTTGGTTAAGGTTTCCTGCTTACCATAACCCCCAAAGGGGGGGGTCCTTTTCGCAATCTGTATGGTTAAGTCTACATATTTAACTTATAACGTGCTAGGGTTATGGACACTCCCGATCTTCAGATACCATGCATTTATCTACAATGAACTGCAGTCTTGCCACTGTTTCTGACCCAAGAGTAGAGTTTGTCTAAATCCACCTGAAGTTCCCTAACATCTACGTTTGAATCAATTATCCAACCACCTTCGTTTCCAATCGCGAATTTGCTCATATCACTACAATTCCTTCATCAGATCATTGATAAATATTTATAAACAACAACGGGCCCCAAACTGATCCCTGATGAACTCCCCTTGGTTACAGATCCCCGACTCCGGATTTAACCCCATTTATGGACACATCTTTGAGCTTCCTGCTGTGAGCCATGAATTCCCGATCCACGAGAGCACCCTTCCCCCAATTGCCAAGGCTCCTAACTTTCTTTCAACATCTTTGGTGCGGAAACTCTATCAAATGCCTTACTAAAATCTAATAAATAATATCAAATTCTTTATCGTGGTCAACAGCCTCAGAAAGCTTTTACTGGGAAAGAAGTTAATAAATTAGTTTAGACAAGACCGGCCGTCTTGTTGAATCCCATGCTGAGTTAATCATTAATCAAGCTATCTTATCGAGATGGCTTCTTATAATCTCGCTATAATTGACTCTAGTAATTTGCCTACAATTGAGGTCAGGCTTATTGGGCGGTAATTTGACGGTAACGACTTGTCCCCTGTTTTAAAAATGGGGTTCTTCCCCTTCCTATCAAAAATTTTGGGGGGAAAAAAATTTTTAAAAAAATTAAATTTTCAATGCCCCTTCCTTAAAAAACCAAAAACCCAAACAGGCCCGGGTTTTCTTTTTGTTTCAGCTTTAATACCCCCCCAACAACCCCTTAGATTTAATTTTACCCTTTAATTCATTTAAAAATTAAGGTTTAATTTTTCCCGTTAAAAACCCAGAAAAATTAATTTTTTAAAATCCCATTTTTTTCTTTTCAAAAATCCCCATGTTTTTTTTTGGGGTTTCATCTCGGCTTTTTTTCTTCCTTAAAAAATTTTTGGGGTTATTTTAATTTAGAACCCAAATTTTTCAAAACCCCTTTTGGGGCTTTTTTTAATTTTTTTTAAACCCCTCAAGTTTTTCCCTTTGGATTCTGTTGCCTTCCCCTTTTTTTGATATAAATAAATTCTTTTTTTCCCAAGAAATTTTTAATTTAAATTCCCTTTTTAATTTTTTTTAGTAATTTCCAAAAAAAAATTTATTTAAACTTAGTTTAAAAAAACCCTAATTTTTTCCTTTTCCCCCAAACAAAAGGTTTTCCAAAATTACCAAACCAAAACTCCCCTTTCCCAGGACCCTTTTTCATTTCCCAAAATTTTCAGATTTTTTGGGAAGCAAATTCCAAATTTTTTAAAAATTTTAAAACGGGGGTTTCCTTTTTGAATTAAACGGTTTTAACCCTTGGAAGCTGCCCCAAAAATTTAAAAAAATACAAAACCTTTTTGGTTTCCTTTTTTTACCCCAAAATTTTTCCCAAACCAAAAATTTAATCAAATGCCCAAAAAAACAAAAATTTCCCAAAAAAAATTTCTTTTTGGGGCCCACCAAAATTTTCCCCCAATTTTACCCCCGGTCCCTATCTTTTTTGGGGGCGGGTTATTAAATTTAACAGGGTCTGTTCTACCAAACCCGACCTCTGAGTTTTCCCTTTCCCCTTTTTAAAATTTCCCAAAATTTTTTTAACCCCTTTTCCTTCAGATTAATTAGATTTAGTTTTAAAACCCCAAATTTAAAACTTATTTTTTTAAATAAGGGTTTTTCCATGTTTTAACCCTTTTAAAATTTATTTCCCTTTAAATTTTTATAACGAATTTTCCCCAAATTCTAAATTTTAAGGAAAATTTCCAAAAGGGTGAGGGCCTTTAAATTTTAAAAACTCTATGCCTCCTACTTTCTGTTTTCATTTTTGAAAAACCCAAAACTTTTTAAACCCTTACTTTTAATAAATTCCTTATTTCCCTTAGTTTAATTTAAACCCTATAGTATTGAAAAAATTACCCAACCCAAAACTAAAACAAAATTAAAAAAATTTATTACAAAAACCCTTTCTTTTTATGGCTCTTGCAAAAAGGGAAAAAATTCCAAAAACCTTTTTTTTAAAGAAATTAAAATTTTTTGGGAAAATCTTTTATGGGAGGGATTTTAAAAAACCTGTTTTCCAAATTTACCCAAAAAAAGGGCCCCCAAATTTTTTTCCTCCTTTTTTTTTGTTAAATTTAAAAGGAAACAATTTGGGGTTCGGGGGTTTTCTTTGGCAGGGCCTTTTGAATAAAGTAGGTGTGATGTTTTTTTTTTTTTTAACAAGAACTTTTCTGGGTTTCAAAGGAATTTTCCCCTTTTGTTTCAAACTTTCCCAAAGGGTTTTCAAAATAAAGAAAAATTTCAGATTTCCCCTTTTAAATTTACCGGAAAAAGGAACTTAAATTTTCCCCAAAAAAACTAAAATCAATTGGGGGGGATTTTTAAATTTCTTTCCAATTTTTTGGGAAACCTTTTTAATTAGAAAACCTCTCGGGGGGATATTTCGGAAAAAAATTGCCTTCTTTTTTTCCCAAATCTTTTTTTTAAAAAACCCTTCAGTTTGTTCCAACCCCAAAACAAAAGGATTTTATAAAAAAACCTTATTGTTTTTAATCTTCTTCAAAATGGGGGAAACAATTATCAATTTTTTTAAAGCTTTAAAAGGGTTTAAAAGTTTGGGTATTAATTTAAAGGAGGGTAAAATGCCCAAACCCTTTTAGTGACCTTTTTTTTTCAAAAAAAGGGGCAAATGAGTCTTTAATTTTTCCAAGAAATTTTTAAAAAATTAATTTTAAAAATTGGGTAAAATTTGTCCCCTTTATGGAAGGGAAGGAAAAGGGCCTGGGAATTTCTTCCTTTTTTTAAATTCGGTCTTCCCCAATTTTTAAAAACAAAGAGGTTCTTGTTTTAAAAGAAGCTATTCAAGGTCAAAAAAAAAAAATTTTTTTAAATTAAAATTTTTCCAAAAAAAAAATTTTTATTAATTTGGTACCCAAAAAAATTAGGTAAATTTTAAAAATTGTTTTCTTTTAAAAACCAAAAAATTTCTTTTGGCAAATCCAAAGAGGAAAAAAATTTAAAATTTTAGGGGAAACATTGAGTTACTTTCCCATATAAAAAATAAGAAAAAGAAAAAATAAAAAAATTTGCAGGAGGCTTTTGGTTCTATTCTTTAAATTTTTACTAACAAAATTTTTACCCCCAAATTTTTCCCAATTACTTTAAGAAATTTTAAGTATTTTGTCAAAAAATCAATATTATTGAAGCTTTACAGGCCACCCGGGGGAAAGCCCGGGTTTTCGGGTTCTAATTTTCGGGTAAACCCACAAAAAAGGGAAAAGGTCACCTCTGGAAAAGGGTCAACTCACCTCTTTTTTTTAAAAAATTTAAAACAAGGTTTTTTTAAATTTTCAAAGGTAAGTTAAAAAAGGTCAAAAAAAATTTTCTTAAAAAAATAAAAAGAGCATTTTGGGTTAAAATAAGGGGGTTTTCCCTTTTTAAAAGAAAAAAGAAAAAAATTCAACCTTTGGAATATGGCAGGCCTTTACAATTCTTTTTAAATAAAAAAAATTTTTTCCCCAAAATTTTCAATGTTTCTAAGAAAAAAAGTTTGGGATTTCTTTTTATGGCAAGAAACGACAAATAAAAGGAAACCTCTCCCTAAGAAATTTCCCCTTTTTAAAAATCCCCAGGTTTTAGCGGCGGGCCCCTCTAAAAAAGAAAGCCCCCTTTTTTTAAAAAAACATTTCCCATTAAAAACCCAAAGTTACGGCAATTTTAAAGTATGTTTTTTTAAAATTTACGACAATTTGAAAAGTAAAAAACAATTTTGGAATTTACATTTCATAAATTTTAAAAAATTATTTCCCACTTTTTTTTTTTCCTTTTAAGAAAAAAGGGGAAATTTTAAGGAAAAAAACACTAAACCCACCCTTTTTTTCCCTTTTTTAAACCTTCCCCGGGAGGTCCCTTCACATTCCCAATCCCCAAATTCAAAACTTTTGGCCCCCCAAAATTTTAATGTTTTTTGAAAATTTAAAAAATTGGTGAAAAAGTCCCACTAAATTAACCAAAACCCTTTCCCCCCCCAATTTTTCTTTGTTCCCCAACCTTTTTTTAAAAACTAAAAAAGGGGGCCTCCCCAAAAACCCCTACTAGGGGGTTTTCCCTTCACAATTACCCAAATTTAAACCAAAACTTTTTGCCCCAAAACCCCCAAATTTTCAATTTTACCCAAAAAACTCGGGTTTCCTTAAGTCCCCTCAAACCAAACCCCCCATTTATTTTTTTACCAAAGAAAATTTAAAAAGGAAAATCCCCAAAGCCGGGCCTTTCCCAACTGGGTTGGTCTTTTAAAATTCATCCCCCCTCCCATTTAAAAAACCCCAAAAAACCTATTTCCCCTTTATAAATCTTTTTTTAATTTTCCCCGGGGGCTTCTTAGAAAAACCCCCAAATTTTTAAATTTTTAAAACATAAAAAACTTAAAAAAGGGGAACAATGCGGGCACCCCCGGTTGGGCCCATACTGGGCGGGTTTTTTTTAAAATTCCCCCACTAACAAACTTTTTGCCCAAACCCAAAACCTTTAATCCCCCAAAAAAAATTTCCCGTTTGGGGTCCCCTAAAATTCCCCCTAAAAAATAATGAAACTTAAAAACCCAAAAAAATTTGAAAAAACCCAAAGCGGGCCCCTCCCAACTAGGGGCCTTTAAAATTCACCCACAAACCCATTTCCAAAACCCAAATTTTTCCAATGGTAAATTTCCCCTTAAATTAAAACCAATAACCCCTAATTTTAAAACCAAATTTAATCCAACCTAAGTTAATTTAAAAAACGGGAAAGGTTTTTCATAATAATTAAAAACCAAATTTCCAAAAGTTTTTAAACAAAAAAGGGTTCCTTTTTTTAAATTCCAACGGGTCCCTAAGTAATGTACCCGCAAAAAGGTACCTAAGTAATGTAGGGGGAAAAAAAAGGGGTACCAAAAAAAATGTAGCGAAAAAAAGGGTTTACCTAATTTAATTAGCAAAAAAAAAGGACCTAAGAAATTTGTAGCGACAAAAAAGGAACTAATTTTAATTTTGCGGCCCCAAAAAAGGTCCCAAAATTTTAATGTGCGACAAAAAGGGTCCCTTAAGAAATTTATTCGCCCAAAAAAGTACCTAAGTTTTGTAGGGGGACAAAAAAAGAAATTTAAGAAGTAGCGACAAAAAAGGCCCCCAAAGTAATGTAGCGCTGAAAACCCCCCTAAGGTAAGAAAAAAATTTACCTAATTTTAATGTGGGCGCCCCAAGAAAAGTACCTAAAAGAAAATGAAGCGACAAAAAAGGTTCCTAAGTAATTTTGGGCGACGGGAAAGGTCCCTAAGTATGTAGCGCCAAAAATTTTACCAAAGAAATGTAGGGGAACAGAAAGGTTCCAAAATTTAATTTTGCGACAGAAAGGTACCAAAAGTAATTTTAGCGCCCGGGAAAGGTCCCTAAGTAATGTAGCGACAGAAAGGTACTAAGTAATGTAGCAAAAAGAAAGGAAAAGGTAATTACCAAAGGGGTTATAAGTATTGTAGCGTCCAAAAAAAGGGTCCCCAAATTTAATTTAACCCAACAGAAAGGTACCAAATTTAATTTTTTTAAAAAGTTAAAGCGACAGAAAGGAAAACCTAATTTAAATTAGCGACAAAAAATTTCCCTAATTTAATTTAGCGACAAAAAACCAAGAAAACAAAAAAAGTCCCTAAGTAATGAAAAACAAACAGAAAAGAAACCCTTATGTAATGTAGCGACGGGAAAAGTCCCCTAAGTAAGTAGCGACAGAAAAGTCCCTAAGTTTATGTGCGGAAAAAAAAAGTACCAAAAGAATGTAGCAAACCAAAAAGGGTTTACCAAAGAAAATGTAGCGACGGAAAGGTCCCTAAGAAATTGTGCGACAAAAAGGGGTACCAAAGAATTTTAGCGACAGAAAGGTACCAAATTTAAAAATGTAGCCAGGGGAAAAAGGTCCCTAATTAATGAAACCCACAAAAAAGGTACCAAATTTAAATGTAGCCACGGAAAGGCCCTAATTAATGTAGCCACGGAAAAGGGTTTACCTAATTAATGAAAAGCGACGGGAAAAGGTTTTTTAATTAATGTACCCGACTGAAAGGTACCAAATTTAATAAAAGCGACAAAAAACGTCCCTAAGAAATGTAGCAAATGAAAGTTACCAAATTTAAATTTCTACAAAACAGGTACCAAATTTAATGAAGTGACAAAAAAGGTACCAAATTTTTAATGAAGCCCCCGGAAAGGTACCTAATTAATTAGCCACAGAAAGGTCCCAAATTTTAATGTACCCCAGGGGAAAGGGGTACCAAATTAAATGTAGCCATAAAAAGGGTACCAAATTTTAATGTAGCGACGGGAAAGGTTTTTTTTTTTAAAATGTAGCGCCCGGAAAGGTACCTAATTAATGTAGCGACAAAAAGGTTTCCTATTTAATTTTAGGGGCAAAAAGGTCCCAAAATTTAAATGTTGCGACAGAAAGGAAACCTAATTAATGTAGTACAAAAAAGGTACCAATTTAAATGTGGTGACAGAATGGAAACCTAAAAAAAACGTAAGACAGAAAGGTACCTAGTTAATGAAGGGGACGGGAAAGGTCCCAAAAAATTAATGTATTTTTCAAAAAAGGTTTCCCTTAATTAATGTAGGGGAAAAAATTTGGTTTCTTAATTTAATTTTTTTTTAGCGACGAAAGTTTACCTAATTGATGTAGTGACAGAAAGGTACCTAATTAATGTAGGGGGACAAAATTACCTAAATTAATGTAGCGACAAAAAGGTCCAAATTAATGTAGGGGACAAAAAGGGAAGCCTAAATGATGTAGTAAATGAGAGGTAACAAATTTAAAACGTAGCGCCAGAAAGGGGAAAACTAATTAATGTAGGACGGGAAAGGGTTTAACTAAGTTTTGTAGCGCCCCAGGAAGGTCCCCTAAGAAATTTAGCGACAAAAAGGGTTTCCAAAAGAAAAGTAGCGACAGAAAGGTCCCTAAAAATTGTAGACAACAGAAAGGTACCTAATTTAAATGTAGCGACAGAAAGGAAACCTAAGTAATTTTAGCGCCCAAAAAGGTACCTATGAAAAGGGTGCGACGGGAAAGTAATAATTTAATGTAGGGGACAGAAAGGTACCTAAGTTTTGAAAGCAACAAAAAAGGTAACCTAAAATTTTTAGCGACAAAAAATGTACTTAATTTAAAGTAGCGCCCAGAAAGGGTACCTAATTTAATGTAGCGACGGAAAGGAAATAAGTAATGTAGCGACAAAAAGGTCCCTAAGTAATGTAGCGACAGAAAGGTACCTAAGTAATGTAGCGACAAAAATGGTACCTAATTTTGGTAGGGGACGGGAAAAAGGTACCTAAGTAATGTACCCAAACAAAAAGGTCCCAAAGAAAGTAGCGACAAAAGGTACCTAAGTAATTTTAGCAAAACAAAAAGGTACCTAAGAAAGGTAGCGCCCAAAAAAGGTCCCCTAAGAAATGTTGCGACAAAAAAGGGGTATAAGTAATAAAGCGACAGAAAGGAAACCAAAGAAAGGAAAGCGACGGGAAAGGGTTTTCCTAAGTAATGTAGGGGACAGAAAGGTACCTAAGAAAATGTAGCGACAAAAAAGGTTACCAAATTTTAATGTAGGGGCAAAAAAAGGTACCTAAGTAATTTTGCGCAGAAAGGTACCAAAGAAATTTGTAGCGACGGAAAAGGTCCCCTAAGTAATGTAGCGACAGAAAGGTCCCTAAGTAATGTAGCAAAGAAAGGTCCCTAATAATGTAGCGCCCAGAAAAGGTACCAAAAGAAATTGTAGGGGCCCAGAAAGGTACCAAAGAAAATTTTAGTTTCCCTAAAGGTCCCTAAGAAAATGTAGAACGGGAAAAGGTACCTAAGAAATGTAGCGAAAAAATGGTCCCTTAAAAAAATGTAGGGGACAAAAAAGGTCCCCAAAAGTAATTTTAGCGACAAAAAGGGTTTACCTAAAAAATATAGCGACGAAAATTTCCCTAAGTAATTTTAGTGACAAAAAATTTACCTAAGTAATGTAGCAGGGGAAAAGGTCCCCTAAGAAAAGGGTAGGGGCCCAAAAAGGGTTTCCCTAAGTAATTTTTGCGACAGAAAGGTACCTAATTAATGAGCGACAGGAAAGGTAAAAGTAATGTAGCGAAAAAAAAGGTCCCTAAGTAATGTGCGAAAAAAAAGGTACCTAATTTTAAGGTAGCGACAAAAAGGGTACCAAAGTTTTGTAGCGACAGAAAGGTACCAAAGTAATGTAGCGCCCGAAAAGGAAACCCTAAGTAATTAGGGGAAAAGGAAGGCCCAAATTTAATTTTGCGACGGGAAAGGGACCAAGTAATGAAAGCGACAAAAAAAGGTACCTAAGTAATGTAGAAACAGAAGGTCCTATGTAATGTAGCGAAAAGAAAGGTCCCAAATTTTAAGGGTTGCGACAGAAAGGTCCCCTAAGTAATGTAGCGCCCAAAAAAGGTACCAAAGAAAATGTAGCGACAGGAAGGCCCCAAATTTAATGTAGCGACAAAAAGGGTTTCCCTTAAGAAAATGTAGCGACAGAAAGGTCCTAAAGTTTGTAAGAAACAGAAAGGTACTATTAATGTAGGGACAAAAAAGGTACCAAAGGGAAAATGTAGGGGCCCGGGAAAGGAAACTAAGTAATATAGCGACGAAAAGTCCTTTAAGTAATGAACGACGAAAGGTACCTAATTTAATTTTGGGGACAGAAAGGTCCCCTAAGAAATGTAGAAGTGACAGAAAGGTACCTAAGTCGGGGAGGAGTTCCCCCGTGCTAGGGCCAGGCTGTTGTTTTCTCTAAAGATCCTCTGCATTTTGGCAAGGGGAGGTCTTAGGTGTTGTCGGTTCGAAGGGTTTGGGTCAAAAAAACCCAAAATCTGGCAAAAACCAAAAAAGGCTTTTTAAAAAATTTTTTCCAGTTTAAAATATGGGGACTACGCAAGAAATAACAAAATTTTACAAGTACAAAAACATATAAAAGTACAAAACATAAATAAAAAAAGGGTTATCCTGGGTGTATTTCTTTTTTTTAGGTTATGCTTTCCTCTCAGTGTTTTTCAAAACTCCCCGTCAGTCCTTCTGTCCCCGGGAAAGTTAAAGTCCCGGGATGAACAGAAAAAAAATTGGTTCTTTTTGGTCGGTTACCCTAGGTTAATTTCCCCGGGCTTCTGAAGAAATCTTACTGAAACAGGGCTTCCTTTTAGCATTTTTACTGCGCCCGGGAAAAAAAAAGGTTTGGGTTTTTGGTTTGGGGAAGTCCCGAAAAGGGTAAATTTGTTTGAGAAAAGGGGTTGCCCCGTTGGTATCAGACTTTTGGGGTTTCCATTTTTTGGTGTTCCTTCGACCCACCCCTCTGGGCCCTGCTCGAGTTTTCAGGACCTGCCTTCGTTGTTGTCCACTCAAACTCGTAGGTTAGGTAGGGGTTTTTTTCCCAGTTTCTTCTGTCCTCAATCTCACTTTGGGGGTTTGGGAATTCTGCCTTTTGTTTAGGCCCTTCCCGTAGGGACATATCCCTTTCCCAAGCTATCAAAGGTGGATTTCTGGGAAGTAATCAAAACCCTGATTTTTCCCCTTTGAATTCTTTTTCGTTAAACCACGTCCAGAGGGTCATTTATTTCTTTTTAAGTCCTGGGGACCCCGGACCTGCAGATCGATTTTCAGGATCAATCTGTTCCCCCTTTTTTTTTGTGTAGTTTGTAGGAAATTGGGCCCCTTCTCGTGTCTGTAGCTTTCCCCCCGTAGTGGGGAGATTTTTGTCCCTTGGGGGGAACCCGTTTTCCCACTGTTGTCTCTTTTCGGAATTCCTGTAATAATTTCCTCCCCTTATTTCTCTGGGTTTTTTATCGTTTTTTTTTTGTTTTTGCTCTTGTAGTTGTTTCTGGGGGCTACCGTAGTATTTCTTTCCTTGTTCTGTGTTTGCTGGCCCTTTCCCTTTTCCCTTTTGTTTTGGGGCGAGCCTTTTGTTGGACCCCTTTTTCGGAGGGGATTCCAGGGTTAGTAAAAACCCGTCTAGCAGAGTCTTCAGGTTTTTTTTTTTAAAGGAGTTCAAAAACCCCTTGTTCCCGGGGGGGCCCCGGGAAACTGGCGGGGAAATTCTTCCACTGCTGGGGAAGGACCTTGTTCGGTCATTGGTTTTCTCTTTTAACCCCCCGGGGGTCCTTTGCCCGATGTTTCTATCTTTGCCAGAGGCTTCCCCCTTTTCCCCCTTGTCCTTTTTCGCCTTGGTGTATTCCAAGACAAAGGTTTTGATTTGGGAGCTTTTTGTTTGGTATCTGGTGAAGGGGCAGGGGGGGGGCACTTATATCTTTAGTTAAACCCCTTTCCCCCAATTTTTTCAAAAAAATAGAGAGCCCCCGAGCCTTAAGTTTTTCGACTGTTGTTTCCGGGGGCCCAAAGGGAAGTCCCAGGGTTGGGGGGGCCTTTCCAGATGGTTTTGTAATTTTTTTTCTGGGCTCTGCTTCATAAAAGGGCTCCCCGTGCCAGGCTGGGGTAGTCCCATGTGCTGGAGGGGGCAGTACCCGTATGGGCTTCTGGCCCATTTCCGGAAACACACCCGCCTTGTGGCCAGTCTTCGGAAATATTGAAAAAATTTTGTTGTTAAAGAAGTTAGTTCCCTGTTTTAAAATTTTTGGGAAATTTAGTTTGCCGCCCCCGGGTTTTCCCCGCCCATTCAATTCTCTAAGAGGGGTGTCTTTAACAGAGGGAAAGGGCCCGGGAAAAAAGGTCTTCAAATTTTTTTAACGAAAAAAACCCTTTGTAGTATTGTTGCTTCTTTAAGGGGAGGTCCCCGCAGGGGCCCCTCCCCCCCCGGGTAGGGTGGGCCCGGAGAGCCCCGGGCCCCCTTTTAAAAACTTCCAGGGTCCCGGATCTGCTTTGGTTTGAAAACCTTTCCTTTCGTTGTTTGTTTCCCCTTTATTGTGCTGTGGTTCCGTCATAGAGTATAGGGGGGTAGGGGGGGAGACCTGATTTGAAATGTATAAGTGGAAAAAGGTATTAATAAAAGGGATATTAAAAGGTTTTTGAGAATATTCTCCAAGAGAGAACCGGGATTATGGATTTAAATTAGATAAGTTTAGATTTAGAAAGGACAAAAGGAAAGTATTGGTTTGGAAAAAAGGGTGTAGGTGAGTGGAAAAAAGTTTTACCTAGTTGGGTTAAATTTGGGGTAGGACTTTGGGTAGTTTCAAATTTAGGTTTGGGTAAAATTTCATGAAATGGGGGTGGGTTTGGGTTTGGTGGGACTTGCACATCAGAGTTTTTTCTTGGGTAGTATTGGGAAAAATTGGGGAGAATTTAAATGTTTGTTAGTGGGATGGGAAATTTTAAAGGGCCTGCCCAGTATAGGGGCCAAAAAGGCCTGCTGCGTGTTCCCCCTTTCTTTTGTTTTTTATGGGTTTTTATGAAAAAACCGGGCCTCCAGGCTTGGATCCGATAGAGGGAGACTTTTTTTGGGGCCCAAATTGGGTTGGGGGTTTGGAAACAGTAAAAGTAGGGGCTTTTTAGGGGATTTTAAATTTAGCCAAAATTTACTGGAATTCTTTGACAGGTAATCTTTGAGGGCCCGTGCTTCATGGGGAAAAATTCAGGATGTTTTCTGAAAACAGGTGTAACTGAACCCAACCGGGGTAATAATTTGCTAGAAATGTTTGTCAAATAAGGGAAAAACTAGTGAATTAAATTTGGGGTCACTGAAGTGCTTGGCGCAAGTGATCACAAAACCATCTATTTAGCATTTTTAAAGGGGGAAAGAAGAATAATGATAATACATAAAAATCCCCGATTTTTGTTTTTGCCGTTTTTTGGACTTAGGGGGAAAATTGTTTTTCTTGTTTTGGGGGTTTTCTAAACTAATGTTTTATTGCGATAATCATATTATGAATATGAAGGGATCTGCTTTTATGTTGTTTTTTTTAATAATGTACCCAGTGCCCAGAGTTTTATTTCATTTCCCCCGGGGAGAAAATTTGGTCTAATAATAAAAAGATCCCAAGGGTTAACAGGAGGGTTTAAAACATCTATTTGGGGGGGGAAAGGGGGAAATTTTTAGGCGCTTCCCGAAGAGGAAAAGGTTAACCTTAAAGACCAATTGTTCAGGGTTAAAAAAAGAAGTAAAAAAGGCGATTAGAAGGCTAAACGTGACTATGAAAATTTGGTCGCTAATAATCAAAGACTAAAACCAAAGGGGTTCTTTCAAGTGTATAGGACGAAAAGGGGAAGGAAAAAAATAGGGGCCTCTGAAATCTGGGAATGGAAGCTGAAGGATAATGAACTGGAAATTTGTTCCTTTTTTAATTTACTTTTTTTGTCAGTTTTTTCACAGGAAGATGTAATGAAAATTCCAGTAATTAACAATTATTTGGTTTTCCCGATGGAAATTTAAATTAAATAATATTACTGTCCGAGGGGGTTTGGGTTTTTAAAAAAAGATAGACAAACTGAAACAAAAAAAAATTTCCCCCGGACCCATGAGTTTTTTTCAAGGGTACTTAAGGAAGCAAGATTTGGGGCTTAGGCAGCCAATAAAGAGTGTATTAAAGCGGGCCTTCCCTTTCCAGTGTTGTGCCAGAGATGTGGAAAATGGGGCCCAAAGTGGGGTTTCTATATTCAAATCGGGGATAAGTTTCCCCTCCTTCAAATTTTTGTCCAATAAGCCCGAAAATCTATAGTGGGCAAGTTATTTAAAACAAATTTTAGCTGACTTTTTCAGAAGTCACCTTTAAGCTATCAATTTTGACAGTTTTTTGAACACAATAAAATGCTGCCCCAAAAAACGTTTATCCCCCTTTTAAGGAAATTAGAAACAAAAAAGAAAAGGGCCCAAAATGGAAAAGAATTTAAAAGGCTGAAAAAATCTTCTTGGGCATAAAAAAGGAAATTTTTAGGGTATCCCAAAAAAGGGAGGGGCTCTTATGAAACAGTTTTATTGACCTAAAGAGGGACATTTAAAAAAGGGGTTTAAAAAAAGCTTTAAAAAGGGACTATGAAAATTTAAAATTGTAGGGGTTCTAAAACTAAAACCCCAAAAAATTTTTTCCCGGTCTTTAGAAACCCAAAAATCAGAGATAAAAATAGGTTCCCCCTTAAAAAAAAATATGGGCATTTACTGACAAGGAAAATGAATGTTTCTCATTTTAAATAATTTTTTCTCTCGGTTTTTAAAAATGAAGGGCCTAATAATATTCCGGTTAAATTTAAATTTTTTTTAGTGGATCAGAAGAAGGGAAAAATTTTGTAACCCTCACAGTCAAATAGTTTAAATGGTTGGGGAAGCAGTTAAAACGACTGAAGCAAATAAGTCCCCGGGCCTGATGAGGTTTTTTTTAAGGGTTTTTAAAGGAATGCAAAATGGAAATCTGTGAAAAACCCTTAACTATTTTTTAATTTTTCTCTTTTAAAAAAAAGGTGCCCCGTGTCTGATATGTGGAAAATGGGTAATGTAATTCCTATTTTTTTTAAAAGGGGACAAGCGTTACCCTCAAATTACCGCCAAAAAAGCCCGACCTCAAATTTTAGGAAAAATTTTTTTGGTCAATTATAGCTGAGATTATAAGAAGCCCCTCTCGATATGCATAGCTTGATTAATGGATACCAGGGGATGGATTTTTACAAAGAGGCCCGGGCTTGTCTAACTAATTTATTAAAATTTCTTCAGTTAAAAACTTTTGAGGTGTTTAACCCCCAATAAAGAATTTTTATATTATTTACTTAGATTTTAGTAAGGAAATTTTATAGAGTTCCGCACCAAAGGGCCCGTTGGGAAAAAAGTAGCAGCTCATGGCAAATTTGGGGGAAAGGGGGCTCTCGTGGATCGAAAACATGGCTCACAGACCCGGAAGCAAAAGATGTCCATAAATGGGGTTTTAAAACCCAGTGGGGATCCGGGAACAAAATGGCCCGGGGTTTCCCCAGGGATCAGTTTGGGCCCGTTGTTGTTTTTATAATATTTATCAATGATCTTGATGGGGGGAAAATTACTATGATAAGAGCAAATTCGCCCGGTTGGGCACGAAGATAGGTAGGATAAAATTTTTCAAAAAGTAGATGTTTTGGGATTTCAGGAGGTTTTGGCAAACTTACTCTTTTGGAGGAAAAAAATGGCAGATGCCCGTTCAATTAGATAAATGCAAGGTTCTGAAGCTCGGGAGTTTTCCTAACCCCCGAAATTATAAGTTTAAAAAAAAGTAAATTAAACCCTACAGAATTTCGAAAAAGGGCTTGGGGGTTATGGTAAGCAGCAAACCCTTTAAACCCGACGCAATGCCTAAGGAAAGTTTAAAAAGGCAAAAAGATTTCTGGGATTTTTATAAGAAGTGTAAGCAACAGAAGGGCCAGGGGGTCATATGGGAGCTTTATACTCATTAGTAAGGCCCCCACCTAGATTAAGCAGCTCAATTGGGTTCCCAAAATTTCAGAAGGGGCATAAATTTGTTTTGGGAAAAAAAACAGCGTTGGATGACTAAAATTTAAAACATAGCATTAGAAAAACTTCCTTTTGGAGAAAGATTGGAAGGGGCTCTTAAGTTACCTTCACTTGTTAGACGAAAGAATGGGGGGGAGACCTGTCGAAAAAGTTAAAATGGAAGATAGGTTTTTAATAAGGGGTTATTAACAAGGTTTGAGGATATCTCTCCAAGAAAAGAAACCCCCAGTAATGGATTTAAATTAGATAAGTTTTTTATTTTTGAAAGGACATAGGAAAAATATTGGTTTGGAATTGGGGGAAATAAAATGAGTGGAAAAAGTCTCCCCGTTGGGGTTATTGAGGCTAGGGGCTTTGGGTTTGTTCAAATTTAGGTTGGATTTAAAAACCCTGAGTAGGATGGGTTGGTTTTTGGGGGGGCTTTGCCCCATCAGAGCTTATTTCTTGGGTGCATTGAAAAATTGGGAAGGTCAAAAGTTTGTTTTCTTAACCCACCAAAAGTTTGTTGGGGATGAAAATTTTAAAGGACCTGCCTAGTTAAAGGGCCAACAGGCCTTTCTGCAGTTGGTTCCTCTTTTCTTTTTGTTCTTATGTTTTATAACTTGATAAATTTAATTCGCATGGATTCACGAGAGGTTTGTTTCCCGCCTGACAAAATTATGACGTTCTTCAATAGAAATTTGAGGCAGTTGACGTGATAAGGGGAATTTTGATATTGTTTATTTGGTTTTAGTAAAACCTTTGACAGAGTTCCTCCAAAAGACTCTTAAGAAAAGTGGCAGCTCATGGTATAGGGGGGTAAAGGGTTTTAGAAAGGATTGAGGCATGGTTTAAAAAATAGGGAAAACAGAGAGTTTTCCAAATTTAATTTGGGGTGAAATCTGAATGGGGATTAAATCACTTTGTGGCGTTTTTCCCAAGGGTTTAGTTTTTGGCCCTCTCTTTTCATAATTTCATTTTAAAAGACCCTTTTATGAAAGGGGTTATGGGGACTGAGTAAGTTTGTTTTTGTACAAAGATAGGCCGGATAATTCACTCTGGGGGGGATATCAATGAAATTTTTCCCGGGGCGTTTTGGGCAAATTAATTTTCTTGGTTTTGAGGGAAAAGGGGAGTTTAAGTTTAAGTGGATAAGTGAAAGGGATTGCCCTTGGTAATGAAAATAACCCTCGAAGCTATAAAACTAGGGGGAAGTAGAGCTTGGTCATACAAAAAGTGAAAAAGACTTTGGAAATCATGGTAAGCAGAAATCTAAAGCCCAAAACGCGTGCCCCCAGTTTTGCGCAACAAGGCCAAAAAGATTCTTGGATTTATCTCAAGAAGTATAAATAACAGAAGTCAAAAGTTATTTTACAGCTCCCCCTTTTTTTCCCCGGGGGGCCTCATTTAGGGTTATGCTGCTCAGTTTTGGTCCCCTTAAATACAGGTTTGGAAAATTTGCTAAATTTGAGAACATACAAGGAAGAATGACTAAAAAGTTTACGGGGTTTAAAGGAACCCCCCGTATGAAGATTTGACTTAAAGCCTTAAATTCCACCCTCTGGAGGGCGGTTTTTTTTGAGGGGGATATATTGAAAATGTATAAGTGGATGAAGGGCATAAAAAAGGGAGGGCATTAATAAAAATATTTAGGGTTTTTCGAACCAGGTAAGAACCAGGTAATGGTTTTTGTTGGGGTAAAATTGAGATTTAAAAAAAGGGGCATGGTAAGTACGGGGTTTTTTAAACCCGAGTTGTAGATGCGTGGGAAAAGTCTTCCCCGTGGGGTGATAGAGGGCTTGGACCCTTTTGGGGAGCTTTAAGAAGAGAATGGACAAAATTTGGGTGGGAGGGGGTGGGTTTGATTGGTGTTGGGGGGTGCGGGAGTTGTTCTGAGTAGCTTTAGATAGAGATCGTTTTGATAAGGACCTGCCTCGTATGGGCCAGTAGGCCTTCTGCAGTGTTTCCTACATTCTTATGTTCTTATGTCCTCCCTGTTCAGTGGTTTTCCAGCCTTCCCCCTTCTGGAAATCTCAAAACCTATTTTTAAGCCCATATCTTCAGCTAGGCTCTTGTAGGTTTCGTCTGTCACGTCCAGAAAGATTTCCTCGTCGGGAGGAGCTGCCCCCGTGCTAGGGCCAGGCCGTTGATTTCTCTCAAGATCCTCTGCATGTTGCTAGGGACGTCTTAGGTGTTGTCTGTTCAGAAGGGTTTGGGTCATAAAAAACCCTACTCTGAGCACAACAACAGAAAAGGCTTTTCAAAAATTTGTCCAGTTTACATATGAGACTACGCAAGAAATAACAAATATACAAGTAAAAACACATATACAAGTACAACACATAAATAATATAAGGTTACCCTGGGTAGTATTTCTTTCTTCTCTAGGTTACTGCTTCTCACTCAGTGTTGTCAAAACTCTCCGTCAGTCCTTCTGTGCCGGGAAGTTGAAGTGCCGGATGCAACAGAAAGAAATCTGGATCGTTTGTCGGTTATCCTAGGTAATTTCTCCGCTTCTGAAGAAATCTTACTGCAAAAGGGCATCCTGTAGCATCTACTGCGTCCGGGAAAAGGTTAGGTTTTGGTAGGAAGTGCCGAAACGTCAATAGATGAGACAAGTTGCTCGTTGGTATCAGACTGTTGGGTCCAGTGTAGTGTTCCTTCAAACCCCCTACCCTCTCGGCTCGCTCGAGTTTTCAGGGACCTGCCTTCGTTGTTGTCCACTCAAACTCGTAGGTTAGGTAGGGTTTTCTCTAGTTTCTTCTGTCCTCAATCTCATGGTCTTGGGAATTCTGCCTTCGTCAGTCCATCCTGTGGGACATATCCCTTTCCCAAGCTATCATCGGTGGATCTTCTGGGAAGTAATCCATCCATGATGCCTCATCGAATTCTTCTCGTATCCACGTCCAGAGATCATTTATTTCTTTTCTAAGTCCTGGGGCCAGGACCTGTCGAAGATCGATGTCAGGATCAATTGTCATCCCCTTTCCGTTGTGTAGTTTGTAGAAGTTGGGCTCTATCTCGTGTCTGTAGCTTCTCCCGTAGTGGGGAGATCTGTCCCTTGGTGACCTGTTCCTACTGTAGTCTCTGTCGGAATTCCTGTAATAATTTCCTCCATTATTTCTCTGGTAGTTATCGTTGTTTTTGTAATTGCTCTTGTAGTTGTTTTTGTTGTTACCCTAGTATTTCTTTCCTTGTTCTGTGTTTGTCTGGCCTCCTTTCCTTCTGTTGGGTCGAGCCTTATTGTTCGGACCCTTCTTCGGAGGGGATTCGCTTAGTAAAACCTGTCTAGCAGAGTCTCAGAGTTTTAGCAATGGAGTTCAAATCCCTGTTCCGGGGGCCCCTGGAGCTGGCGGAGTCTCTTCCACTGGCTGGGGCAGGACCTTTTTCGGTCATTGGTGTCTCTTCTACCCCCAGGATTCTTGCCAGGTGTTTATATCTTCGCCAGAGGCTCCCTTTTCTCCTCTGTCCTCTTAACATAAGAACATAAGAATGTATGAACACTGCAGAAGGCCTACTGGCCCATACGAGGCAGGTCCTTATCAAACGACATCTACCTAAAGCTACTCAGAAACAACTCCCGCACCCCCGACACCAATCAACCCAGCCCCTCCTGCTCATATATTTGTCCAGTCTCTTCTTAAAGCTACCAAGGTCCTACCTCTATCACCAACTCTGGGAAGAATGTCCACGCATCTACAACTCTGTTAGAAAACGAAGTACTTACCTATGTCTTTCTAAATTAACTTATCAACTTAAATCCATTATTACTGGTTCTTACCTGTTCGACACCTCAGTACTTTATTAAGTCCCCTTGTTTATGCCCGTCATCCATTATAAGAACATAAGTGTGAGGAACACTGCCCGAAGGCCTACTTGGCTCAATAGAGCAGGTCCTTATCAAACGACATCTACTAAAGCTACTCAAGAAACAACTCCCGCACCCCACCAAACCAATCAAACCGGCCCCTCCATCATATATTGTCCATCTCTTCTAAAGCTACCCAAGGTCCTAGCCTCTATCATCCCACTGGGAAGACAGTTCCCGACAGATCTATCAAACTCTTTAGAAAACCATCTTACTATGGCCTTTTAAATCTAAATTATCCAACTTAAATCCATTATTCTGGTTCTAACCTGGTTCGACACCATCAGTACTTAGTTAGTATGTCCTCCCTTTTTAGCGATCACTTGATTTAAATTCAATTGATTACTCACCTCATCTACGTCCTGCAGAGAGGTGAGGGGGATTTAAGAAGTTAGTACTATCTTCATAGGGAGGTTCCTTACACAGTTTAATCATGTTTAGTAATTTTAGACTCTCTATGTCATGAGGTCTTTTGTTTCCTCTTATAGGTCAAAACTGAGCGCATAATCTAAATGAGGCCTCACTCTGAATTAGAGCTTTTAAAATAACTTTTAGCTTGTTACTTAGTGTCTGAGTAAACCAAAGTATCTGTTGGACCTTGCTTGCGCCCAACGGGCAGGCTCTTGATTTTTAAGATTTCTGCTTACCAGACTCCCAGGAGTGTCTTTCACATTTGGCATCCTACTGACAACAACTATCACTTGAAATTTCTTACTTGCCGAGGATAATATTTACCAAGGGCAAGTACCTTACACTTATCCACATTAAACTTCATCTGCCATTTCTCAGACCAAGACATTAATTTGTTCAAATCGTCCTGGAGTTCATTGTATATCCTCCTCAGAGTAAATTATACGGCCTATCTTTGTATCATCAGCAAACTTACTCATGTCACTAGTAATCCCTTCATCAAGGTCATTAATGTAAATTATGAACAAGAGAGGGCCTAAAACTGATCCTTGTGGAACGCCACTAGTGACTAATCCCCATTCAGATTTCACTCCATTAATGGTAACTCTCTGCTTTCTATTGGTAAGCCATGCCTCAATCCATGCTAGAACTTTACCTCCTATACCATGAGCTGCCACTTTTCTTAAGAGTCTCTTGTGAGGTACTCTGTCGAAGGCTTTACTAAAATCCAAATAAACAATATCATATTCCTTATCACTGTCAACTGCCTCAAATGTTCTATTGAAGAACGTCAGTAAGTTTGTCAGGCAGGAACGACCTCTCGTGAATCCATGCTGAGATTCATTTATCAAGTTATGCTCTTCAAAGTGACTTCTGATAATGTCAGCTATAATTGATTCTAATAACTTGCCCACTGTAGATGTCAGGCTTATTGGACGGTAATTTGAAGGAGTGGACTTATCCCCTGATTTGAATATAGGAACCACATTGGCCATCTTCCACATCTCTGGCACAACACTGGTAAGGATGGACGCATTGAATACACTCGTTAATGGCTGACTAAGCTCCATCTTGCATTCCTTAAGTACCCTTGAAAACAACTCATCGGGTCCAGGGGACTTATTTTGTTTCAGTTTTGTCTATCTGTTTAATAACCATGTCCCTCGTGACAGTAATATTAGTTAACTTAAATTCATCAGGAACTAATAATTGTTAATTACTGGAATCTCATTTACATCTTCCTGTGTAAAAACTGACAAAAAATAGTCATTAAATAAGGAACACATTTCCAGTTCATTATCCGTCAGCTGTCCATTCCCAGATTTCAGAGGTCCTACTTTTTTCCTTCACCTTCGTCCTATACACTTGAAAGAACCCCTTTGGATTAGTCTTTGATTCATTAGCGACTCTAATTTCATAGTCACGTTTAGCCTTTCTAATCGCCTTTTTTACTTCTCTTTTAAGCTGAACATATTGGTCTGTAAGGTTAACCTCTCCTCTTCTGATGCGCCTATAAATTCCCCTTTTCTCCCCTAATAGATGCTTTAACCTCCTGTTAACCCATTTGGGATCGTTATTATTAGACCTAATTTCTCTCTGGGGAATGTATATACCTCTGGGCACTGTGTACATTATTAAGAAAACAATCATAAAAGCAGATCCCTTCATATTCATAAGTATGATTATCGTCAATAAAATCATTAGCTAGATAACCCCAATCAAGATTAGACAGATGTTCCCTAAGTCCATTATAATCGGCAGAACGAAAATCGGGGATTTTTTACTGTATTATCATTATTCTTGCATTCCCAATTAATGCTGAAGGTGATGGATTTGTGATCACTTGCGCCAAGCCCTTCAGTGATCTCCAGATTATTCACTAGTGTTTCCTTATTTGACAAGACTAGGTCTAGCAAATTATTACCCTGGTAGGTTCAGTTACACTCTGTTTCAGAAAACAGTCCTGAACTGTTTCCATGAAGTCACTGGACTCTAGATTACCTGTCAAAGAATTCCAGTCAATTTGGCTAAAGTTAAAATCCCCTACTATGACTACGTTACTGTGTCCAGAAGCCCTAACAATTTCGTCCCAAAGAAGTCTCCCTCTATCGTGATCCAAGCCTGGAGGTCGGTATATTACACCTAGAATTAGTTTTTCTTGACCCTCCACGAACTCTACCCAAACAGACTCTGTTAATGCTCCATCTATTTTTATACCTTTTTTTATGCAACAATTAATATGTTCTTATGTTCTTATGTCCTCCCTGTTCAGTGGTTTCCAGCCTTCCCCCTTCCTGG
Organism: Cherax quadricarinatus; assembly: GCF_026875155.1. Lineage (NCBI taxonomy): Eukaryota > Metazoa > Arthropoda > Malacostraca > Decapoda > Parastacidae > Cherax > Cherax quadricarinatus. The sequence continues at coordinate 27,776 of NW_026472619.1, forward strand.
AAATCTCAAAACCTACTTTTAAGCCCATATCTTCAGCTAGGCTCTTGTAGGTTTCGTCTGTCACGTCCAGAAAGATTTCCTCGTCAGGAGGAGCTGCCCCCGTGCTAGGGCCAGGCTCGTTGATTTCTCTCAAGATCCTCTGCATGTTGCTAGGGGACGTCTTAGGTGTTGTCTGTTCAGAAGGGTTTGGGTCATAAAACCCTACTCTGAGCACAACAACAGAAAAGGCTTTTCAAAAATTTGTCCAGTTTACATATGAGACTACGCAAGAAATAACAAATATACAAGTACAACACACATATACAAGTACAACACATAAATAATATAAGGTTATCCTGGGTAGTATTTCTTTCTTCTCTAGGTTACTGCTTCTCACTCAGTGTTGTCAAAACTCTGCGTCAGTCCTTCTGTGCCCGGAAGTTGAAGTGCCGGATGCAACAGAAAGAAATCTGGATCGTTTGTCGGTTATCCTAGGTAATTTCTCCAGCTTCTGAAGAAATCTTACTGCAACAGGGCATCCTGTAGCATCTACTGCGTCCGGGAAAAAGGTTAGGTTTTGGTAAGAAGTGCCGAAAACGTCAATAGATGCGACAAGTTGCTCGTTGGTATCAGACTGTTGGGTCCAGTGTAGTGTTCCTTCGACCCACTACCCTCTCGGCTCGCTCAGAGTTTTCAGGACCTGCCTTCGTTGTTGTCCACTCAAACTCGTAGGTTAGGTAGGGTTTTCTCTAGTTTCTTCTGTCCTCAATCTCACTGGTCTTGGGAATTCTGCCTTCGTCAGTCCATCCTGTAGGGACATATCCCTTTCCCAAGCTATCATCGGTGGATCTTCTGGGAAGTAATCCATCCATGATGCCTCATCGAATTCTTCTCGTATCCACGTCCAGAGATCATTTATTTCTTTTCTAAGTCCTGGGGCCCAGGACCTGTCGAAGATCGATGTCAGGATCAATCTGTCATCCCCTTTCCGTTGTGTAGTTTGTAGAAGTTGGGCTCTATCTCGTGTCTGTAGCTTCTCCTGTAGTGGGGAGATCTGTCCCTTGGTGACCTGTTCCTACTGTAGTCTCTGTCGGAATTCCTGTAATAATTTCCTCCATTATTTCTCTGGTAGTAACAATTAATATTTTCTCGAACATACAATGCAACTCCTCCCCCCTTCCCATTACATCTATCCACATTGAATAACTTAAATCCCTGAATATTACACTCAGCAGTCATATCCCGACTCTTTAAATCATACCACGTTTCAGTTAATGCAATGATATCAAAGTTCCCAGCACATGCTACCAAACGTAGTTCATTAATTTTATTTCTTGCACTTCTACTGTTAGCATAAAATACCATCATATGTTTTTTCTTCTGCACATTTTTCCTATTCATCTTTGATTTTACACAATTTCTGAAATTATCATTACCCTGAGTTACTCCATGACAGTTACTATTAAGATTCTTAATATCAGAGCATAAGTCAATATATCCATACTCATTATTAATCATTTCTAAACCCATACCTCTAACTAATCCTAGTTTAAGGTCCTAACAACCCCCTCAAAGAGGAGAAAGGGGAGCCTCTGGCGAAGATAGTAAACACCTGGCAAGAGAACCTGGGGGTAGAAGAGACACCAATGACCGAACAAGGTCCTGCCCCAGCAGTGGAAGAGACTCCGCCAGCTCCAGGGGCACCCCCGGAACAAGCGGATTTGAACTCCATTGCTAAAACTCTGAAGACTCTGCTAGACAGGGTTACTAAGCTGGAATCCCCTCCGAAGAAGGGTCCGAACAATAAGGCTCGACCCAACAGAAGGAAAGGAGGCCAGACAAACACAGAACAAGGAAAGAAATACTACGGTGACAACAGAAACAACTACAAGAGCAATTACAAAAACAACGATAACTACCAGAGAAATAATGGAGGAAATTATTACAGGAATTCCGACAGAGTCTACAGTAGGAACAGGTCACCAAGGGACAGATCTCCCCACTACAGGAGAAGCTACAGACACGAGATAGAGCCCAACTTCTACAAACTACACAACGGAAAGGGGATGACAGATTGATCCTGACATCGATCTTCAACAGGTCCATTCATCACACAGGTCCTGGGCCCCAGGACTTAGAAAAGAAATAAATGATCTCTGGACGTGGATACGAGAAGAATTCGATGAGGCATCATGGATGGATTACTTCCCAGAAGATCCACCGATGATAGCTTGGGAAAGGGATATGTCCCTACAGGATGGACTGACGAAGGCAGAATTCCCAAGACCAGTGAGATTGAGGACAGAAGAAACTAGAGAAAACCCTACCTAACCTACGAGTTTGAGTGGACAACAACGAAGGCAGGTCCTGAAAACTCTGAGCGAGCCGAGAGGGTAGTGGGTCGAAGGAACACTACACTGGACCCAACAGTCTGATACCAACGAGCAACTTGTCTCATCTATTGACGTTTTCGGCACTTCCTACCAAAACCTAACCTTTTTCCCGACGCAGTAGATGCTACAGGATGCCCTGTTGCAGTAAGATTTCTTCAGAAGCTGGAGAAATTACCTAGGATAACCGACAAACGATCCAGATTTCTTTCTGTTGCATCCGGCACTTCAACTTCCCGGGCACAGAAGGACTGACGGAGAGTTTTGACAACACTGAGTGAGAAGCAGTAACCTAGAGAAGAAAGAAATACTACCCAGGATAACCTTATATTATTTATGTGTTGTACTTGTATATGTGTTGTACTTGTATATTTGTTATTTCTTGCGTAGTCTCATATGTAAACTGGACAAAATTTTTGAAAAAGCCTTTTCTGTTGTTGTGCTCAGAGTAGGTTTTATGACCCAAACCCTTCTGAACAGACAACACCTAAGACGTCCCCTAGCAACATGCAGAGGATCTTGAGAGAAATCAACGAGCCTGGCCCTAGCACGGGGGCAGCTCCTCCTGACGAGGAAATCTTTCTGGACGTGACAGACGAAACCTACAAGAGCCTAGCTGAAGATATGGGCTTAAAAATAGGTTTTGAGATTTCCAGGGGGGGGAAGGCTGGAAACCACTGAACAGGGGATAACAGGAAACCAATTTA
>NW_026472620.1:0-11722 GCF_026875155.1 Cherax quadricarinatus
AAAAACCTTTCATCCGGGACTCTTGCAGGGGCCCAAAGGCAATGTTCGCGGCTTTCACTGAGACCCACATGAAGGATCACTTGGACAACGAAATATGGATCCCAGGTTACAACCTATACAGATGTGACAGAGTGAACAGGCAAAGGGGGGGGGGGGGGTTGGCCTGTACATTGCAGAGTCACTTGTTTGCACAGAAACTGCTTAATGCCTCAAATGATGTAGTGGAAATTTTAGCAGTAAAGGTCGAGAAACCAAAACCTAGTCATTGTGGTAGTCTACAAGCCTCCGGATGCAACATCCAGCAATTCCAGGAACAGCTGTTAAAAATTGACCACTGTCTGGAAAATCTTCCAGCTCCTGCACCCAAATCTTGTCCTGGGGGGATTTCAACTTAAGGCACCTAAAATGGAGGAATATAGCAATAATATTGTTGCAGTAATAACACCAGGAGGCAGCTCTGATGAAAACTCACACTCACACGAGCTTTTAAATCTCTGCACAAAATTCAATTTAAACCAGCAAATAATAGCCTACTAGACTGGAGAATACACTAGACCTCATCTTCACTAACAATGATGATCTGATAGAAATGGCACCATATCAAAAAACAATATACTCAGATCACAACATAATTGAGGTTCAGACATGTATGCGTGGAGCCCCAGACCGACATAATGAGACCAGTCACGAGGGAGCATTCACCAAATTCAACTTCAATAACAAAAACAAAGTGGGACCAAGTAAACCAAGTCCTAACCGATATAAGCTGGGAAGATATACTAAGCAACACAGACCCCAACTTATGCCTAGAACAGATTAACTCGGTGGCACTCGATGTATGCACAAGGCTTATTCCTCTAAGAAAAAGGAGGAGTAGATGTAAAATAGAAAGACAGGCGCTCCCTTTACAGGCGACGGAAAAAAGAATAACAGAGCGGCTAAAAGAGGTCAATGTATCTGAAATGCGTAGGGAGACACTGGTCAGAGAAATAGCAAGCATCGAACTTAAGCTAAAAGAATCCTTTAGGAGTCAGTAATCGCTGGAAGAACTAAAAGCCATAAATGAAATCGAAAGAAACCCAAAGTATTTCTTCTCCTATGCCAAATCAAAATCGAGAACAACGTCCAGTATTGGGCCCCTACTTAAACAAGATGGGTCCTACACAGATGACAGCAAGGAAATGAGTGAGCTACTCAAGTCCCAATATGACTCAGTTTTTAGCAAGCCGCTAACCAGACAGAGTCGAAGATCAAAATGAATTTTTGATGAGAGAGCCACAAAATTTGATTAACACAAGCCTATCCGATGTTATCCTGACGCCAAATGACTTCGAACAGGCGATATATGACATGCCCATGCACTCTGCCCCAGGGCCAGACTCGTGGAACTCTGTGTTCATCAAGAACTGCAAGAAGCCCTATCACGAGCCTTTTCCATCCTATGGAGAGGGAGCATGGACACGGGGGTCGTCCCACAGTTACTAAAAACAACAGACATAGCCCCACTCCACAAAGGGGGCAGTAAAGCAACAGCAAAGAACTACAGACCAATAGCACTAACATCCATATACATAAATCTTTGAAAGGGTCCTAAGAAGCAAGTTACCACCCATCTTAGAACTACCCATCAGTTACACATACCCAGCGGCAACATGGGTTTAAGAACAGGTCGCTCCTGTCTGTCTCATAACTATTTGGATCACTACGACCAAGGTTCCTAAATGCACAGAGACAAAAAGATGCAGATGTAATATATACAGACTTTGCAAAAGCCTTCGACAAGTGTGACCATGGGTAATAGCGCACAAAATGCGTGCTAATAAGGAATACGGAAAAGTCGGTCGATTGGATCTATAAACCTATTTCCTCACTAAAAGAAAAACACATAGTCGTCGTCAACAGAGTAATGTCGGGGCAGTACGGTGAAAAAAGCTCTGTTCCACAAGGCACAGTTAGTAACTCTATCCAATCTTGTTCCTCATCCTCATATCCGACATAGACAAGGATGTCAGCCAAAGCACCGGTGTCGTCCTTTGCGATGTCAACCGAATCTGCATGACAGTTCTTCCATTGCAGAACACTTGCAAGGCTCCAGGCGGACATCAACCAAATTTTTCAGTGGGCTGCAGAAAACATATGAAGTTCAACGATGAGAAAATTTCAATTATCGATATGGTAAAGTGAGGAAATTAAATCTTCATAGAGTTACAAAACAAATTCTGGCCACCAAAATGAGGAAAACACCAACGTCCAAGGGACCTGGGAGTGATTATGTCGGAGGATCTCACTTCAAGAAGACCATAACATTATCTCAATCGCATCTGCTAGGAAAAAGGACCGATTGATAATGAGGAACCTTCAAAATAGGGTGGGCCAAACCCATGTTGACACTCTTCAGGTCACTTGTTCTATCTTAGGCGGAATATTGCTGCACACTAACAGCACCTTTCAAGGCAGGGTTGAAATTGCGACCTAGAAATGTACAGAGACCTTCACGTGCGCGCATAACGGAGATTAAAACACCTCAATTACTGGGAGAGCGCTTGTGGTTTCCTAAACCTGTGATTCCCTGGACCGCAGGAGGGAGGATAATGAGTATTATACACCTGGAAATCCTGAGGGACTAGTACGAACTTGCACAACGAAAATACTCACTACGAAAGCAAAAGACTGGGCAGACGATGCACCATCCCCCCACAATGAAAAGAAGGGGTGTCACTAGCACGTTAAGAGACCTACAAGTAGTTCAGGGGCCCCGAGATATTCAACTGCCCCTCCCAGCACACATAAAGGGGGTTACCAACAGACCCCTGGCAGTCTTTCAAGCTGGCCATGGACAAGCACTAAAGTCAGTTCCTGATCAGCCGGGACTGTGGCTCGTACGTTGGTTGCGTGCAGCCAGCAGCAACAGCCTGGTTGATCAGGCTCTGAATCCACTGGAGGCCTGGTCACAGACCGGGCCGCTGGGGGCGTTGACCCGGAACTCTCTCCAGGTAAACTCCAGGTTAAAACTCCCTGTGGGGTTCCTTAATTCAAAATTTTTAGTTACACTTCTATGTCCCTGGAACAACACAGACGACTTTGTGGACAGGTGCCTTTTTTTTTTTATTTAAAAAAAAAAAAAAAAAATTCAGCGGGAGAAAGCCATTCACACCAACATCCATTCTGGCAAGTTCACTAATGATTACATGTGGTTGGCTACATTCAAAAAGCGGATTTAAGGTCAAGGAAGGTTAGTGTATGAGCTGTCAGTGTGCAGAGTGAGAAAGGTGGTAATGCATGAAGCACACCTCCTTCCATTGCATGAGCCCATGCAACCGGGGAGACACGAATTGCTTAATTCTGTGCATAAGCCGATTAAGAATTCATCCTTCGCTGTTTTAAACAGGCAGCTAGTTAGGGATATTGGGCGAAATGAGTTTTGTGATTGGGCTCCGAATGGGAATTATGGAGGCCTTGGTCCATGATTTTTTGGAAGCTCCCCAGTGACATAATGTGTTTTAAGTAAAGTTAAAAGGTTACCTGGTACTCGACACAGCAATCTGAGTAGCTCCACTTCACACACGGAGGGCCCGGGTTCGATTCCGGGGGTGGAAACATTTCGACACGTTTCCTTACACCTGTTGTCCTGTCCACCTAGCAGCAAATAGGTACCTGGGTGTTAGTCGACTGGTGTGGGTCGCATCTGGGGGACAAGATTAAGGACCCCAATGGAAATAAGTTAGACAGTCCTCGATGACGCACTGACTTTCTTGGGTTATCCTGGGTGGCTAACCATCCGAGGTTAAAAATCCGAACGAAATCTTATCTTATGAGGATAAAAAAAATAGGTAACGGAAGATTGTATAGGAGATTGGAGGGAGAGAGTATGGAGGAGCTGAATGTATTCAGATATTTGAGAGTGGACGTGTCAGCGGATAGGTCTATGAAAGATGAGGTAAATCACAGAACTGACGAGGGGAGAAAGGCGAGTGGTGCGCCAAGGAGTCTATGGAGACAAAGAACTTTATCCATGAAAGCAGAGAGGGGAATATATGAGAGTATAGTTATACCAATGCTCCTGTATGGGTGTGAGGCATGGGTTGTGAATGTTGCAACAAGGAAAAGGCTGGAGGCAGTGGAGATGTCACATCTGAGGGCAGTGGGTGGTGTGAATATGAAGCAGAGAATCTGTAGTTTGGAGATTAGGAGGAAGTGTGGGATTACCAAAACTATTATCCAGAAGGCTGAGGAGGTGTTATTGAGATGGTTTGGACATGTAGAGAGGATGGAACAAAATAGAATGACTTCGAGTGTATAAATCTGTAGTGGAGGGAAGGCGGGGTAGGGGTTAACCTAGGTAAGGTTAGAGGGGGTAAAGGATGTTTTGTGTGCAAGAGGCTTGGACTTCCAGCAAGCATGGATGAGTGTGTTGGGAACAAATGGAGACAAAGGGTTTTTAGGACTTTATGTGCTGTTGGAGTGTAAGCAAGGTAAAATTTATGAAGGGATTCAGGGAAATCAGCAGGCCGGACCTAATTCCTGGAGATGGGAAGTACAGTGTCTGCACTCTGAAGGAGTTTTCCCGGAGAGGGTTTCGGCGGTCAACGCCCCCGCGGACTGGTCTGAGACCAGGCCTCATGGTGGACCAGGGTCTGATCAACCAGGCTGTTACTGCTGGCCACACGCAAACTGACGTACGAACCACAGCCCAGTTGGTCGGGTACTGACTAAGTGCCTGTCCAGTGCCTTGTTGAAGATAGCCAGGGGTCTATTGGTAATCCCCCTTATGTATGCTGGGAAGCAATTGAACAGTCTTGGGCCTGGATAGTTATTGTGTTGTTGCAGTTATTGTAATGTTACAGTTTTATAACTAGTGTAAGCATGCCTCTGGCAAGACAGTGATAGAGTGAATGATGAAAGTTTTTCTTTTTCAGGCCACCCTGCCTTGGTGGGAGACTGCCGATATGTCAGTATAGCTACTGAATTCTCCTATACGTATACTTGTGTAGTATATTGTAGATCGTATCATCCATGTATATATTTAGGCTCCCTTTCAGTAGGCTCAGTGACTAGCATGTGTGACGTCACGTGATGCCGTTGCGACCTCTGCACGCTCGTCCTCTCTCTCAGTTCTCCATGCATAGGCCTAGAAACAGGACAAGCCAGTCTGGGCTCCCCCTTCTCACACTCTGCAATGTGTTACCACCCAACTAGTGTGTTTAACTCCATCACATCTCCACGAACCCTCCCAACAGATATATTAAAAAAAAAAAATCTCTGTGGCAGAAGCATAGAGCTGTGCCAGCGAACATGTAAATCTCTCATGTGCTCTGAGCTAATTAGTAAGTAATAGTACCCTCTAAATCAAAAAAAGAAAATAGTACAGTGGAAATAGGAAATGGTGCCCTACACCCATGAGAGGAATGTATAGGACTAAAACAGTGCTGTGTGTAAAGTACATGGTATCAATTATTGTGAATGTAAAACAGTATAAACATAGTGGGCACAGTGTGTAACAGTGATACCATAGTGCATAGATAGGAATACCATAGTAAATGGAGTGGTGGTAAATATTCAAATGATAGGCCTAGCCAGAAACCCCAGTTGTATACAGTTGTCAGCAGTCACCAGGATACTACCATGCAAATTAGTTTTTAGTAAACTTCCTACAAATGTTAGTCTACCATAGTGAGGAAATATGAAGGAGTGTACTATTTCTGAAAATACGATAAAGTTAAGGGAAGTGACAAACTAAACCTCAAACCAGCCTGGTTATAGAGTTGTCAGTGGACGAGACAACACAATAAGTGTCAGGGGCCCAAGACTGTTCAACTGCCTCCCAGAATACACAAGGGGGATTACCAATAGACCCCTGGCTGTCTTCAAGCAGGCACTGGACAAGTACCTAAAATCGGTACCTGACCAGCCGGGCTGTGGTTCGTACATTGGATTGCATGCAGCCAGCAGTAACAGCCTGGATGATCAGGCCCTGATCCACCATGAGGCCTGGTCACAGACCGGGCCGCGGGGGCGTTTAACCCCGGAACTCTACAGGTAAACTCCAGGACGCCAGTATGCACAACACGCGAGTCAAATACACTTACAATAATAATAATAATAATAATAATAATAATAATAATAATAATAATAATAATAATAATCGAATTTCTACCAGTACATGTACAAGGTATACAGTCCTAGCTGACATCAATGACATACTACTATATAGAAAGCCGCTTGTTATGTACAGCATTTCGGGCAAATTAGGTCAATTTTGTCACAGGATGCGACCCACACCAGTCGATTAACACCCAGTTACCTAATATTACTGATAGTTGAACATGGACAACCGGTGTAAGGAAACACGCCCAATGTTTCCAACCGTTGCCGGGAATTGAACCCGGACCCTCAGCGTGTGAATTTTTAATTTAATATGTTTATTATGCATCCCCATACCCATCCGGTGGACGGTAGTCAAAAGATTACAGAGGTACATAATGGGTCCAGGAACTGTATCTCAACATTACAGGTACATAATGGGTCCAGGGACTGTACCTCAACATTACAGAGGTCCATAATGGGTCCAGGGACTGTACCTCAACATTACAGAGGTACATAATGGGTCCAGGGACTGTACCTCAACATTACAGAGGTACATAATGGGTCCAGGGACTAGGCCCTAAAGTTTTGATAGCTGAACAAATTACAAAGGTAATGAACTCCAGGTAGATCTGGTTACAATCATGACCAAGTTACAAAGGTAATGAATCATCTGCTCGTCTACACATGGTTACAGTCATGAACAACTTACAAAGTAATGAGCAATTCACCCGATCACAACTGTAGTGAGTTTTTAGTGCAAATATTAATTGGGTCACACACACACACACACACACACACACACACACACACACACACACACACACACACACACACACACACACACATCATTTGAAACTGGGCAACTCCCCGAGGTATGGAAGATGGCAAATGTAGTCCCAATTTTTAAAAATGGGGACAGACATGAGGCACTAAACTACAGACCTGTATCACTAACGTGTATATTATGCAAGGTCATGGAGAAGATCATCAGGAGGAGAGTGGTGGAGCAACTGGAAAGAAACAAGTGTATAATTGACAACCAGCATGGTTTCAGGGAGGGAAAATCCTGTGTCACAAACCTACTAGAGTTTTATGATAAGGTGACAGAAGTAAGACAAGAGAGAGAGGGGTGGATCGACTGCATTTTTTTTTGGACTGCAAGAAGGCCTTCGACACAGTTCCTCACAAGAGGTTACTGCAAAAGCTAGAGGATCAGGCACACATAACAGGAAAGGCACTGCAATGGATCAGAGAATACCTTACAGGGAGGCAACAACGAGTCATGGTACGTGATGAGGTGTCAAAGTGGGCGCCTGTGACAAGCGGGGTTCCACAGGGGTCAGTCCTAGGACCTGTGCTGTTCTTGGTATATGTGAATGACATAACGGAAGGGATAGACTCAGAAGTGTCCTTGTTTGCGGACGATGTGAAGTTAATGAGAAGAATCAAATCGGATGAGGATCAGGCAGGACTACAAAGAGACCTGGACAGGCTACAAGCCTGGTCCAGCAACTGGCTCCTTGAGTTTAACCCCGCCAAATGCAAAGTCATGAAGATTGGGGAAGGGCAAAGAAGACTGCAGACACAATATAGTTTAGATGGCCAAAGTCTGCAAACCTCACTCAAGGAAAAAGATCTGGGGGTGAGTATAACACCGAGCATATCTCCTGAGGCGCACATTAATCAGATAACTGCTGCAGCATACGGGCGCCTGGCAAACCTACGGATAGCGTTCCGATACCTCAGTAAGGAGTCGTTCAAGACTCTGTATACCATTTACGTCAGACCCATACTGGAGTATGCAGCACCAGTTTGGAATCCACACCTAGTCAAGCACGTCAAGAAATTAGAGAAAGTGCAAAGGTTTGCAACAAGACTAGTCCCAGAGCTACGGGGATTGTCCTACGAAGGTTGAGGGAAATCGGCCTGACGACACTGGAGGCCAGGAGGGTCAGGGGAGACATGATAACGACATATAAAATACTGCGCGGAATAGACGAGGTGGACAAAGACGGGATGTTCCAGAGATGGGACACAGACACAAGAGGTCACAATTGGAAGTTGAAGACTCAGATGAATCAAAGGGATGTTAGGAAGTATTTCTTCAGTCATAGAGTAGTCAAGCCGTGGAATAGCCTAGAAAGTGACGTAGTGGAGGCAGGAACCATACATAGTTTTAAGGCGAGGTATGATAAAGCTCATGGAGCAGGGAGAGAGAGGACCTAGTAGCAATCAGTGAAGAGGCGGGGCCAGGAGCTATGAATCGACCCCTGCAACCACAAATAGGTGAGTACAAATAGGTGAGTACACACTAACACACAGGACCTCGTAGCACTCAGTGAAGAGGCGGGGCCAGGAGTAGAGGCTCGACCACTGCAGCCACAGTTAGGCGAGTACACACACACACAGCAATTGGCTCCTGGAGTTTAACCCCACCAAGTGCAAAGTCATGAAGATTGGGGAAGGGCAAAGAAGACCGGAGACAGAGTACATTATTATTACTATAATAAAAAAGAAGCGCAAAGCCACAAGGGCTATACAGCAACAGACAGAGTACAGTCAGAGTACAGTCTAGGGGGCCAGAGACTACAAACCTCACTCAAGGAAAAAGATCTTGGGGTGAGTATAACACCGAGCACATCTCCTGAAGCACACATCAATCAAATAACTGCTGCAGCATATGGGCGCCTGGCAAACCTCAGAACAGCATTCCGACATCTTAATAAGGAATCGTTCAGGACCCTGTACACCGTGTACGTTAGGCCCATATTGGAGTATGCGGCACCAGTTTGGAACCCACACCTAGCCAAGCACGTAAAGAAACTAGAGAAAGTGCAAAGGTTTGCAACAAGACTAGTCCCAGAGTTAAGAGGTATGTCCTACGAGGAGAGGTTAAGGGAAATCAACCTGACGACACTGGAGGACAGGAGAGATAGGGGGGACATGATAACGACATACAAAATACTGAGAGGAATTGACAAGGTGGACAAAGACAGGATGTTTCAGAGATGGGACACAGCAACAAGGGGACACAGTTGGAAGTTGAAGACGCATGAATCACAGGGATGTTAGGAAGTATTCCTTGAGCCACAGAGTAGTAAGGATCCAACACACATCAAAAAAAGTATCCAAAACAGTTGGGATCCTCTCCAAGATACGTGCCGCAAAATGCCCTTCTCACACTATACCATTCACTCATTTATCTATCCATACTTCACCTATGCTATTTGTGCTTGGGGATCAACTGCAGCAACACACCTCAAGCCAATAATAATTCAACCAAAAGCCACAGTAAGAATAATCACTAAATCCCATCCCTGGCAATTCCCCCCCCCCCACTCTTCATAGATCTAAACTTACTCCCTGTTCAGAAAATTCACACTTACTACTGTGCAACTACTGTGCAATCTACATCTACAGGACCTTAAATTCCAATATTAACCTTGACCTAAAATGCTTTCTTGATAGTTGTGACAGGACCCACAAGCATAACACCAGACACAAACATCTCTACGACATTCCCCGTGTTCGACTAAATGTATACAAAAATTCAATGTATGTCAAAGGCCCTAAAATCTGGAACACCCTACCTGAGAACTCTAGAACTGCAGACACATTCATCACCTTCAAAACTACCATCAGAAAACATTCATCTCCCCGATATACCCCGTCAACTAACTACATGTAAACCACCTGGTGGTTCACACTTACTCTCACTCGCTCACCCATTTGACTATAAGCACAGAAATACGTATCTTAATCTTAAAATAATGATTCCTAACTAGTCACAAGTTTGTCTGTGATACTCCAATATAGAAACTATGTATTGTGCCAAAACAAAAGCATTCACATTGCTAAACTCACAAACTTGTATTTAGCCAACTACTCCACAATTTTTAATAATTTAAGGTTAAGAATTAATCTAAGTTTGCCCGAAATGCCTAGACATGCTAGGTGCTCTAGTAGCCCCTTCTGTAATTAGTATTTTATTACATGTAAACCACACAATAACCAAAATCTGTAAACCCCGCATTGCAATCCTTATAGAGAATAAACTTTGATTTCATTTAGTGGAGGCAGGATCCATACATAGCTTTAAGCAGAGGTATGATAAAGCTCACGGTTCAGGGAGTGACCTAGTAGCGACCAGTGAAAAGGCGGGGCCAGGAGCTTGGCCTCGACCCCTGCAATCTCAACTAGGTGAGAACTAGGTGAGTACACACACACACACACACACACACACACACACACAGCTGTGACTCGACCCCTGCAACCACAAATAGGTGAGTACACACACACACACACACACCGGTGGCCTGGTGGCTAAAGCTCCCGCTTCACACACGGAGGGCCCGGGTTCGATTCCCGACGGGTGGAAACATTTCGACACGTTTCCTTACACCTATTGTCCTGTTCACCTAGCAGCAAATAGGTACCTGGGTGTTAGTCGACTGGTGTGGGTCGCATCCTGGGGGACAAGATTAAGGACCCCAATGGAAATAAGTTAGACAGTCCTCGATGACGCACTGACTTTCTTGGGTTATCCTGGGTGGCTAACCCCCCGGGGTTAAAAATCCGAACGAAATCTTATCTTATCACACACACACACACACACACACACACACACACACACACACACACACACACGAGGTAGGAACCACATACAGTTTTAAGACGAGGTTTGATAAAGCTCATGGAGCGGGGAGAGAGAGGGCCCAGTAGCAACCGGTGAAGAGGCGGGGCCAGGAGCTAAGACTCGACCCCTGCAACCACAAATAGGTGAGTACACAAGCAAGTAACTCAGTGGAAGCAGGAACCATACATAATTTTAAGACGAGGTATGAGAACATAAGAAGGAACACTGAAAAAGGCCTACTGGCCTATGCGAGGCAGGTCCAATTCTCCCACTGGCTTAAGCTCACTGACCGTCTGACCTCACTGACCTAGTGAGGTCAGACAAGTCACTTAAGGGAGGAGCACAGCATCCGACCTAGTAGCACAAGCTAGTTAGGTCCAACTCACACCCACTCGTGTATTTATCTAACCTATTTTTAAAACTACACAACGTTTTAGCCTCAATAACTGTACTTGGGAGTTTGTTCTACTCATCCACAACTCTATTACCAAACCAGTGCTTTCCTATATCCTTCCTGAATCTGAATTTTTCCAGTTTAAAGCCATTGCTACGAGTCCTGTCTATGCTATATATTTTTAGCACGCTATTCACATCCCCTTTATTAATTCCAGTTTTCCATTTATACATCTCAATCATATCCCCCCTAATTCTAAGCCTTTCTAGAGTGCAGATTCAGGGCCCTCAGTCTATCCTCATAGGGAAGATTTCTGATACATGGGATCAACTTTGTCATCCTCCTCTGTACATTTTCCAGAGCATTTATATCCATTCTGTAATACGGTGACCAGAACTGAGCAGCATAATCTAAATGAGGCCTAACCAAGGATATATAGAGTTGAAGAACAACCTGAGGACTATTATTTATACTTTTTGCTATGAAGCCAAGAATTCTGTTAGCTTTATTGCGAACACTTAGGCACTGTTGTCTTGGTTTCAGATTACTGCTAACCAGAACTAAATCCTTTTCGCAATCCGTAATATTAAGATCTACATTATTAGTTT
>NW_026472621.1:0-11129 GCF_026875155.1 Cherax quadricarinatus
CTATAGTGCCTCCCTTGTGTGTAGTGCTATAGTGCCCCCTTGTGTGTAGTGCCTTTTTGGCCCCCCCTTGTGTGTAGTTTATAGTGCTCCCCCTTGGGCATGTCTATAGTGCCTACCCTTGTGTGTAGGTCTATAGTGCCTCCCCTTGTGGCAGTGTTATAGTGCCCCCCCCTTTGTGTGCAGTGCCCCATAGTCCCTACCTTGTGTGTATTGCCTATAGGCCTCCCTTGTGTGCGTGTCAAATTCCCTCCCCCTTGGTGCAGTGTCAAGTCCTACCCTTGTGTGAGTCCCTATAGTGCCTCCCCTTGTTGTAGTCCCATGTGCCTACCCTTGTGTGTAGTGCCATAGTGCCCCCCCTTTGTGTGTAGTGTCTTAGTGCTACCCTTGTGTGTAGTGCCTATAGTGCCTACCCTTGTGTGTAGTGCCTATAGTGCCTACCCTTGTGTGTAGTACCTATAGTGCCTACCCTTGTGTGTAGTGTCTATAGTGCCTACCCTTGTGTGTAGTGTCTATAGTGCCTACCCTTGTGTGTAGTACCTATAGTGCCTACCCTTGTGTGTAGTGTCTATAGTGCCTCCCCTTTGTGTGTATGTCTTTGCCTACCCTTGTGTTAGGCCTATAGTGCCTCCCCTGTGTGTAGTCCCTTTTAAAGTGCCTACCCTTGTTGTAGTGCCTATAGTGCCCCCCCTTGTGTGCAGTGTTATAGGACCACAAAATATTTTTTCTTGTTTAGGGAAAACCTGAAGGAAATCATACCTACATATTTGAAGAATGAGACACTTTTTTAACATTTGGAATTTTTGCTGAAGAAACGTTCGCCACCCAGTTACGCTTTCATTTCAAACGAAACAAAAAAAGGGTATAAAAACCCGCAGTTTGTTGGGTGACACATATGAAACATTGGTATTTTATTTCAAAACGTTTCCCCTACCAGTGGTTCTTCAGTCGAGTACAGAAAAGTTGATAGAAGCAGAAATATTTGAAGACGTTTAAAATCAGCCCACCCCCTTAAAGTTTTGGTGGCCCCCTCAGTCTGGAGAAGAGCTTGTTCCTTTTGTTCAAGCTAATACAGAGAAAACGGGGAAATATTTTGGGTTATCAGTCCCTTAGCCTGGCGTCGATTTTTCAGTCGATCAATCTTGAGGGACTGGTTATCGACCCCATTCTGAGGGACGATTCCTCAAACTCATTTCCACCGTTCTTTTTAAAATTTTGGACGAAGAAGCCACTGGCAGCGAAACGTTTCCTCAATAAAGTTCCCCCAAAATTTGAAAAAGGTTTCTTTTTTCAATTTTAAGGTTTTCTAAAAAACCTTTAGTCATATCATTCATACATTATTCTTTATACATATACGATCAGTCAACATCATCTCTCACTCACAGAGCAAAAAAAAAAAATCGCAGTTACCCTGTGTACTCCCGAGCCGTGCTTCCAGAGGTCGAGACGCTGCCGCCTCTTGGGGTTTCACGGGTTCAACAATGACTAGAGTTTCCTGGGCTGGGCATATCGTACCGCTGTTTTAAAAAATTGTAACGGAGGAGGACTTGGAATACTTTTCTAACGTTCCCTGTCTTTCTGTGTTTTTATTCCCATCTCTGTTTTCCCCTTTTTTCCTGGCCCTCTCTTTTCCAACATTTTTTCTGGTCCTCTTTTTCCAAAACTTGTTCCGGGCCTCCCAACACTTGTTCCTGGTCCTCTCCTCTCCAAACTTGTTTTCCGGGCCTCTCCTCTCCCAAAACCTGTTCCCGGGGCCCTCTTTCTCCAACACTTTTCCTGGGCCCCTCCAACATTTTTCCCGGTCCTCTCCACACTTGTTCCCGGTCCTTCTTCTCCAACACTTGTTCCTGGGCCCCCTCCAACACTTTTCCTGCCCTCTCCCAAAACTTGTTCCTGGTCCCTCTTCTCCAACACTTGTTTCCTGGCCCCCCTAACACTTTTTGGGCCTCTCCAAACGTCTTTCTGGCCCCCTTCTCTCCAACAGTTTGTCTTTGTCTGCCCTGGCAATTCCCCCTTCAGGAATTTTACGTCCCGGTCATATCCCCCTTTCCTTGTTTCTAAGATCGTGTAAACACTCACGTATCTTGGGGTTTCAGGGGTCGTGTCTTGCTCCCGGCCCAGCCTCTTCTCTGGTCGTACTGGGTTTTCCCCTCCTGGCTTCACGAGGCTTACTTTTTACCCCCTTGTTAAAGCTATGTATTGTTCCTGCCCTGACCACAACATCCCAGGTCTTCCATTCCTGACTTTCTAAAACGAAGAAATCTTTATAACATCCTTTTTTTAATCTGGGTTTTTCCCGATGCCAAAACTGTGCCCCCGTCTCTTGTTTCCCCTCTCTCCAACAACGCCTTTTTTTCACCCTATAATTCCTCCAGTAGGTGTTGCGTGTGCGAGAGGAAAGGGGGAGGGGGGGGGGTTCCCAGGGGGATATACAGAGGCATACACTCATTTTTAAAACACCACCCAGGCACCCCAACACTCCCACACAAAACCCCTCAATACTCCATCCCCCTCCCCACCCACCCAACCCGCCTCATACCTGCCTGTATGTATAAAAATTAAAAAATTTTTTTTTAAATATAAATCCATTATTTTAATTCTAAATTTTTAAACATGAATCTTATAACCATCATTCCCAGAGGGTCAGACAAAACTATCACCTGTCACTGAGGGGGGCCACCCCAGTAAGGGGTCATATCATTACGTACGGTCATAGAAAAAGGTAGAACACATGACTTATAGTTCCAAAACCCAAATCAGAGGTTTTTTTCCCTTTTAGGCTTGTCACAAACTGCTTCAAAAAAACAATTGAATTTTCTTCAAGAAGTCTTTTGATTCTAATCCCATCAAAAAAATCTTTAGAATTGCTACGTTATCGGCCTTGTGGCCTTTAAAAATTTCTTTTCCCATATATCTCCCCTGGGCCCAATTTCTAAGTTTTTGGGGGTGGTATATCCTTTCCCAAAATCAATTTTTTTTGCCCCTCGAAAATTCTATCCCGACTCTGTATGGTTCTTCGACTTAATACCCGTTTTTAAAATAAGATAAGATAAGATAAGATTTCGTTCGGATTTTTAACCCCGGAGGGTTAGCCACCCAGGATAACCCAAGAAAGTCAGTGCGTCATCGAGGACTGTCTAACTTATTTCCATTGGGGTCCTTAATCTTGTCCCCCAGGATGCGACCCACACCAGTCGACTAACACCCAGGTACCTATTTGCTGCTAGGTGAACAGGACAACAGGTGTAAGGAAACGTGTCGAAATGTTTCCACCCGCCGGGAATCGAACCCGGGCCCTCCGTGTGTGAAGCGGAAGCTTTAGCCACCAGGCCACCGGGCCTGGTGGCACATACAGTGCCACCCCACCCCCCTTCCCGATACTTCTATCTACTTGGAACAATTTAAAACCCTGAATGTGACATTCTGCAGGCATGTCCCGACTTTTTGAATTAAACCACGTCTCATTTATGGCAAATACATCAATGTTACCTGCACTAGCAACTTATCTCAACTCGTCCATCTTATTCCTAGAGCTACGGCTATTAGCATAATGTATATATATTTAAAGACCCTCCTTTTTATTTACCCTTCCTGCTCATTTCTGTTTTTCCATTAAACCTATTACTGTCCTTGTCACCTAGTGTCACTGGCTTTCCAATATCCACCTTATTCTGCCTATTATCAGTTCCCCTAGAACTCATAATATTACTACACTGGGACTTCACTGTATTCCCGCCAAAAGCCATACCACTAACTATTCCTAGATTTAAGTTAAATAAATTTAGATTTAGAAAGGACATAGGTAAGTACTGGTTTTCAGAGTTGTGGATGTGTGGAACGGTCTTCCAAGTAGGGTGATCGAGGCTAGAACCCTGGGTAGCTTTTAAAAAGAGATTGGACAAATATATAAGTGTGAGGGGCTGGGTTAGATTGGTGTCGTGGGTACGGGAATCAATTCTTGGGTAGTTTAGGGTAAGGGTGCCTTGTATGGGTCAGTAGGCTTTTTGCAGTGTTCCTCCATTCTTACGTTCTTAAAGAGCCCAACGTTGTACAGATGAAAACTAGACACACGTGCAGCATCTAGGTATCTTGGCGAAACGTCTACAATAAAGGTATCGAGATATTGCACGTGTCTAATTTTCATCATCTAAGGACCCAACATCGACCCCTGTGGAACACCGCTTGTGAAATTTTCCCACTCTGATTTCTCCCCGTTTATACAAACTCTCTGTTGCCTATCTGTGAGCCACGCCTCCATCCAGGAAAAAAATTCTCCACCTATTCCGTGTGCCTCAACTTTCCTCAATAGCCTCCGATGTGGGGCTCTGTCAAAAGAATTACTGAAGTCTATATACACAATATCATATTCATTACCATGATCTACCTCCTCAAATACCTTAGTGAAAAAAGTAAATTCGCGACACTGCTGGCTAGTGACTAGGTGATCAACCTTCAAGTATAGCCAGCAATAATTAATGTGGCAGTATTGAGTTGCAAAGAGTCTGCAACTGGAGCATTAACCTCATGCTTCTATCCTCCCTAACACCCACCCACCCTCGCCACAACACAATCCTCACCACCCGCCCACAATCACCCTCCCACCCTCAACACACCACTACCCTCACTACAACCCTCACCAACAACACCACTTTCCCCACACCACTACCCTCCCCACACCATTACCATCACCAACCTCATATCACTACCCTCCCCTCACCATCACCACACCACCACTACCCACACCACACCACCCACACACTCTCACCACACCCCTTCACCACACCACCCACCCACTCACCACACCACTACCCTCACCACACCACTCTCACCACACACCACCTTCACTACACCGGTACCTTCACCACACCACCTTCACTACACCGGTACCTTCACCCACACCACCCTCACATCACGACCAGTACCCTTATCACACACCATCTTCACCACACCACCTTAACACCACCCTTATCACACCACCACACCACCTTCACATGACTCACCACACCACCTTCACAACATGACTCACCACACCACCTTCACAACATGACTCAACACAACCACCTTCACAACATGACTCACCACACCACCTTCACAACATGACTCACCACACACCACCTTCACAACATGACTCAACACACCACCTTCACAACATGACTCAACACACCACCTTCACAACATGACTCAACACACCACCTTCACAACATGACTCACCACACCACCTTCACAACATGACTCAACACACCACCTTCACAACATGACTCAACACACCACCTTCACAACATGACTCAACACACCACCTTCACAACATGACTCACCACAACCACCTTCACAACATGACTCAACACACGACCTTCACAACATGACTCAACACACCACCTTCACAACATGACTCAACACACCACCTTCACAACATGACTCAACACACCACCTTCACAACATGACTCAACACACCACCTTCTCAACATACCACCTTCACAACATGACTCACCACACCACCTTCACAACATGACTCAACACACCACCTTCACAACATGACTCACCACACCACCTTCACAACATGACTCACCACACCACCTTCACAACATGACTCAACACACCACCTTCACAACATGACTCAACACACCACCCTTCACAACATGACTCAACACACCACCTTCACAACATGACTCACCACACCACCTTCACAACATGACTCAACACACCACCCTTCACAACATGACTCAACACACCACCTTCACAACATGACTCAACACACCACCTTCACAACATGACTCACCACACCACCTTCACAATATGACTCAACACACCACCTTCACAACATGACTCAACACACCACCTTCACAACATGACTCAACACACCACCTTCACAACATGACTCAACACACCACCCCTTCACAACATGACTCAACACACCACCTTCTCAACATACCACCTTCACAACATGACTCACCACACACCACCTTCACAACATGACTCAACATACCACCTTCACAACATGACTCAACACACCACCTTCACAACATGACTCACCACACCCACCTTCACAACATGACTCTACACACCACCTTCACAACATGACTCAACACACCACCTTCACAACATGACTCAACACACCACCTTCACAACATGACTCAACACACCACCTTCACAACATGACTCAACACACCACCTTCACAACATGACTCAACACACCACCTTCACAACATGACTCACCACACCACCTTCACAACATGACTCAACACACCACCTTCACAACATGACTCACCACACCACCTTCACAACATGACTCACCACACCACCTTCACAACATGACTCAACACACCACCTTCACAACATGACTCAACACACCACCTTCACAACATGACTCAACACACCACCTTCTCAACATACCACCTTCACAACATGACTCACCACACCACCTTCACAACATGACTCAACACACCACCTTCACAACATGACTCACCACACCACCTTCACAACATGACTCAACACACCACCTTCACAACATGACTCAACACACCACCTTCACAACATGACTCAACACACCACCTTCACAACATGACTCAACACACCACCTTCACAACATGACTCACCACACCACCTTCTCAACATACCACCTTCACAACATGACTCACCACACCACCTTCACAACATGACTCAACACACCACCTTCACAACATGACTCAACACACCACCTTCACAACATGACTCAACACACCACCTTCACAACATGACTCAACACACCACCTTCACAACATGACTCACCACACCACCTTCACAACATGACTCAACACACCACCTTCACAACATGACTCAACACACCACCTTCACAACATGACTCAACACACCACCTTCACAACAATGACTCACACACCACCTTCACAACATGACTCAACACACCACCTTCACAACATGACTCAACACACCACCTTCACAACATGACTCAACACACCACCTTCACAACATGACTCACCACACCACCTTCACAACATGACTCAACACACCAACCTTCACAACATGACTCAACACACCACCTTCACAACATGACTCACCACACCACCTTCACAACATGACTCAACACACCACCTTCACAACATGACTCACCACACCACCTTCACAACATGACTCAACACACCACATTCACAACATGACTCACCACACCACCTTCACAACATGACTCAACATACCACCTTCACAACATGACTCACCACACCACCTTCACAACATGACTCAACACACCACCTTCACAACATGACTCAACACACCACCTTCACAACATGACTCAACATACCACCTTCACAACATGACTCACCACACCACCTTCACAACATGACTCAACACACCACCTTCACAACATGACTCACCACACCACCTTCACAACATGACTCAACACACCACCTTCACAACATGACTCAACACACCACCTTCACAACATGACTCAACATACCACCTTCACAACATGACTCACCACACCACCTTCACAACATGACTCAACACACCACCTTCACAACATGACTCACCACACCACCTTCACAACATGACTCAACACACCACCTTCACATGACTCAACACACCACCTTCACAACATGACTCAACACACCACCTTCACAACATGACTCAACACACCACCTTCACAACATGACTCAACACACCACCTTCACAACATGACTCAACACACCACCTTCACAACATGACTCACACACACCACCTTCACAACATGACTCAACCACACCACCTTCACAACATGACTCAACACACCACCTTCACAACATGACTCATCACACCACCTTCACAACATGACTCAACACACCACCTTCACAACATGACTCACCACACACCTTCACAACATGACTCAACATACCACCTTCACAACATGACTCACCACACCACCTTCACAACATGACTCAACACACCACCTTCACAACATGACTCAACACACCACCTTCACAACATGACTCACCACACCACCTTCACAACATGACTCAACACACCACCTTCACAACATGACTCACCACACCACCTTCACAACATGACTCAACATACACCTTCACAACATGACTCACCACACCACCTTCACAACATGACTCAACACACCACCTTCACAACATGACTCAACATACCACCTTCACAACATGACTCACCACACCACCTTCACAACATGACTCAACACACCACCTTCACAACATGACTCAACACACCACCTTCACAACATGACTCAACACACCACCTTCACAACATGACTCAACACACCACCTTCACAAACATGACTCAACACACCACCTTCACAAACATGACTCAACCCACCACCCCACACACCCTGTAGAGCATCAAACATCAAGTGCTATGGCGCACACAGCTCTGCCTCTGATGGTTTACTTTGCTTTTAATTACGTGGTGCTTGACGTCCTCTCCGTGGCTCCTCTCCCACCACACCATATTGATCTTACTGACGCCCACTCTGCCGCCCGCACGCCCACCCCACCGCCCGCACCGCCCACCACCCACTGCGAATACAAGTCATTATCAACTTGCTCCCGCTAGCGCGTCTACCTGCAGCCATATTGAAGGTCACAATGACAGGGAAACACTGCAGTATGTTGCTGTCAACACTAGACACATGCTTGTCAGCACCGACACATGCTTGTCAGCACCAGACACATGCTGTCAGCACCAGACACATCTTGTCAACACCAGACACATGCTTAGTCAGCACCAACACATGCTTGTCAGCAAACAGACACATGCTTGTCATCACTAGACACATGCTTGTCATCCCTAGACACATGCTTGTCATCACTAGACACATGCTTGTCATCTCTAGACACATGCTTGTCATCACTAGACACATGCTTGTCAACACCAGACACATGCTTGTCATCACTAGACACATGCTTGTCAGCACCAGACACATGCATGTCAACACCAGACACATGCATGTCAACACCAGACATATGCTTGTCAACACCAGACACATGCCTATCAACACCAGACATATGCTTGTCAACACCAGACACATGGAAGCTGAAGACACAGATGAATCACAGGGATGTTAGGAAGTATTTCTTCAGCCACAGAGTAGTCAGTAAGTGGAATAGTTTGGGAAGCGATGTAGTGGAGGCAGGATCCATACATAGCTTTAAGCAGAGGTATGATAAAGCTCACGGCTCAGGGAGAGTGACCTAGTAGCGATCAGTGAAGAGGCGGGGGCCAGGAGGTCGGACTCGACCCCCGCAACCTCAACTAGGTGAGTACAACTAGGTGAGTACAAACACACACACACACACACACACACACACACACACACACACACACACACACACACACACACACACACACACACACACACACATTTTTAAAAAAGGAGACAGAAAAGAGGCACTAAACTATAGACCTGTGTCATTGACGTGTATAGTATGCAAAATTATGGAGAAGATTATCAGGAGGAGAGTGGTGGAGCACCTGGAACGGAACAAGAGTATAAATGCCAACCAGCACGGATTCATGGAAGGCAAATCCTGTGTCACAAACCTTCTGGAGTTTTATAATAAAATAACAAAAGTAAGACACGAGAGAGAGTGGTGGGTTGATTGCATCTTCTTGGACTGCAAGAAGGCCTTTGACACAGTTCCTCACAAGAGATTAGTGCAGAAGCTAGAGCATCAGGCGCATATAACAGGAAGGGCACTGCAATGGATCAGAGAATACCTGACAGGGAGACAATAACGAGTCATGGTACGTAATGATGTATCACAGTGGGCACCTGTGACGAGCGGGGTCCCACAGGGGTCGGTCCTAGGACCAGTGCTATTTTTGGTATATGTGAACGACATGATGAAAGGGTTAGACTCAGAAGTGCCCTTGTTTGCAGATGATGTGAAGTTAATGAGGAGAATTAAATCTGATGAGGACCAGGCAGGACTTCAAAGAGACCTGGACAGACTGGACACCTGGTCAGGCAAATGGCTTCTCGAATTTAATCCTGCCAAATGCAAAGTCATGAAGATAGGGGAAGGGCACAGAAGACCACAGACCGAGTATAGGCTAGGTGGCCAAAGACTGCAAACCTCACTCAAGGAGAAAGATCTTGGGGTGAGTATAACACCGAGCATGTCTCCGGAAGCACACATCAACCAGATAACTGCTGCAGCATATGGGCGCCTGGCAAACCTGAGAACAGCATTCCGATACCTTAGTAAGGAATCGTTCAAGACAACTGTACACCGTGTATGTCAGGCCCATACTGGAGTATGCAGCACCTGTTTGGAACCCGCACTTGATAAAGCACGTCAAGAAACTAGAGAAAGTACAAAGGTTTGCGACAAGGTTAGTTCCAGAGCTAAGGGGAATGTCCTATGAAGAAAGATGAAGAGAAATCGCCTGACGACACTGGAGGACAGGAGGGTCAGGGGAGACATGATAACGACATATAAAATACTGCGTGGAATAGACAAGGTGGACAAAGACAGGATGTTCCAGGGAGGGGACACAGAAACAAGAGGCCACAATTGGAAGTTGAAGACACAAATGAGTCAGAGAGATATTAGGAAGTATTTCTTCAGTCATAGAGTTGTAAGGCAGTGGAATAGCCTAGAAAATGACGCAGTGGAGGCACGAACCATACACAGTTTTAAGACGAGGTTTGATAAAGCTCATGGAGAGGGGAGAGAGAGGGCCCAGTAGCAACCGGTGAAGAGGCGGGGCCAGGAGCTAAGACTCGACCCCTGCAACCACAAATAGGTGAGTACAAATAGGTGAGTACACACACACACACACACACACACACACACATATATATATATATATATATATATATATATATATATATATATATATATATATATATATATATATATATATATATATATATATATATAAAGACTCATCAGGGTAACTAGGGATCCCAGGGCAGCTAGTTTTCTGTTCCAGCGGCTCAGTGCGGCTGTTCAAAGGGGTAATGCCTGCTGTATTTTGGGCACACGCCCCAGCTCTGATGAGCTGGATGAGATTTTCACCTTATAATCGGTGATACACACGTAACAACATGTACCGTATATGCCACCTTTATATCAATAATGTATCTCTTAAATCTTCTGTACCATATTATGTAATAAAATATTCCTATTAGTAAAAAA
>NW_026472622.1:0-10632 GCF_026875155.1 Cherax quadricarinatus
TTTTTGTATTTTGCTTCATTTGTCCTGGCCTTCCTTTCTTCCCCCCCCCTTGTTCACTGTGTTTTCGAACTCAAAACCCATAAACGGGCCCCAAGGGGTTTTTCTATTATGTCCTCGTACTCCCACTACTCAAGGTGAAACTATGCCTAGGAAAGGTTGGAGGGGGGGGGTAAAGGAAGTTTTGTGTGCGAGGGGCTTTGGACTTCCAGGGGGCTGCTGAGCTGTTGATAGAAGTGAATAGAGACAAAGGGTTTTTAAACTTAGTGCTTTTGGGAGTTGGGGGCAAAGTAACATTTTAAAGGGGGTTCAGGAAACCGGCAGCCGGGATTTGGAGTCCTGGAGATGGGAAGTACATGCCTGCCTTGAAGGGGGGTTTTAAAGTTGCGTTTAAAAACTGTATGTAAAGCACCCTTCGGGCAAGCAGTGTGGATAATGAGGGTGAAAAGTTTTTTTTTTTGGGGCCACCCTGCCTTGGGGGGAATGGGCCATGTGTTAATAAAAAAATTTTTTATATTAATTTTTAATTAATTTTATATTTTCTTATATTAAATTTTAATTTCAAAAATATTTTTACACTTCGTGCTCAAAACATTGATGCAATAACATTTATCACAGTTTACAAAAATTCAAACCGGCATTAAAATTTAACAAAAGCGAATGTGTATTCCCCGTAGTGAGCAAATAAAGAGAAGTGACTGACAAAGGGAATTACTTAAAACACGAGGCTCGAGGTAAGATTGTAAACAGGGGGTCTTACCACAGATCCCGTCTTCAAGACTTATGGCATTTTCCAAAAACCCCGGCTATTTTCAAGACCCCGGGGTGTATTCAAGACCCCTGGCTGTATTCAAGCCCCCCGGTTATTCAAACCCCCGGGTGTCTTCAAGACCCGACTGTTTTCAAGACCCCTGGGTGTTTTCAGACCCCGGGTGTTTCGCCCTGGGTGTTTTCAAAAACCCCTGGGTTTTTTCAAGACCCCCGGGGGTCCCCTTTAAACCCCGACTGTTTTTAAAACCCCTTTGGGTGTATTCAAGCCCCGGGTTTTTTTCAAGACCCCTGGCTGTTTTCAAGACTCTGGCTGTTTTTAAGACCCCCGGTTTTTTTCCAAGACCCTGGCTGTTTTTAAGACCCCCCGGCTTCTTCAAACCCCCCGACTGTTTTTAAGACCCTTTTGGGTGTATTTTAAAGACCCCGGGTATTTTTTCAAACCCCCTGGCTTTTTCAAAACCCCCGGCTGTTTTCAAGACCCCTGGCTGTTTTTAAACCCCTGGCCCGTTTTCAAAACCCCCGGTATCTTCAAGACCCCTGATGTTTTTTAAAACCCTTGGGTGTATTCAAAAACCCCGGGGATTTTTAAGACCCCGGGCTGTTCTCAAACCCCTGGCTGCCCCTTTAAGACCCCTGGGTGTTTTCCCAAAACCCCTGGCTGTTTTCAAACCCCCCGGCTGTTTTCAAAACCCCTGGCTGTTTTCAAGACCCCTGGTATCTTCAAAAACCCCGCTGTTCTTAAAACCCTTTGGGTTATTCAAGACCCCGGGTGTTTTCAAGACCCCGGGTGTTCCCAAAACCCCCTCTGCTTCAAGAATGCACTGGACAGGCACCTAAATCATACCTGACCAGCCGGGCTGTGGTTCCTACGCTGATTTACGTGCACCAGCAATAAAGCTTGATCATGGACCGGGCCCAGGGGCTTTTGGCCCCCCGAAACATTCTCCGGGATACCAAGAAGGAGAACCAACACCCAAGACACAACAGGGATACATAATCACAGGAAATTGAACCACTAGGACACAATCAGGTCAAACCACAGCACAGTGAGGGGGGGCACAGGCCATATGCTAACCATAGGGCCACCTCTCCAAAAGGATTCATCCAAATAGGTATATTTCAAAACCCAAAAAAAGGTTAGATAGGCCACCAGTGTGCTGATTCTCAATTCAGAAACCCGCCCGCTGCAGGTTCAACCCGGCCTATTCCATGTCTGCTGTCAAACTGATATTTCTATTTGCCTGATCACGAAACCGGGGGAAAACCGTAACAGAAAAACCATACATGCTTGAATGACGCTGGGTGAACTACCCTATACTCAGTCCTTTTTTAAAAAAATTATGTCTAGCGTACAAGATACAATTATACAACCTGCTACACCCCTGACAAAAATATATAGAAAACCCCCGGTATGTAGAGCATTTCCCCACAACTTAAGTTAATTTTTTTCTCCCGGATGTACCCAACAAATCACCCAACACCCAGGTACCTATACTACTAGGTGAACATAGACAGCGGGTGGGAATTAATAATAAAAAAAAATAATAATAATAATAATAATAATAAAATAAAATTATAATTCTTACTTCACAAGTACATAAAAGGTATCAGACCCTAGCTGACTCAGGACATACACATATAGAAAGCCCCTTGTTATACTGACATTTCGGTCAATTTAGGTCAGTTTTTTGTCCAGGATGCGGACCCACACCAGTCAACTAACACCAGGTTCTATTTTACTGCTAGGTGAAAAATGACAGCCGTGTCTTATGGAACACGTCCTAATGTTTTTCCAGCCGTACCGGAGGGGATTCGAACTCCGGGACCATCAGTGTGTGAGCCTGAGAGCACTAGCGATGAGCTCGGGACCTGTAAGGTAACCTAACACCCCAGGTAACTGAACTGGGCCATGCTAGGGTCAGGCTATCAGCCCTGAAGTACATGATTTTTACCTCCAGACTGACAGCCGGACATTTACTCGGCTCCAGAAATCAAACACTGACAACGGGGGAACATTTACTCGGCTCCAAAATCAAAACCACTGACACGGGGCATTTACACGGCTCCAGAAATCAAAACACTGACACGGGGGGCATTACTCGGCTCCAGAAATCAAAACACTGAACACGGGGGGCATTTACTCGGCTCCCAGAAATCAAAACACTGGACACGGGGGCATTTACTCGGCTCCAGAAATCAAAACACTGACACGGGGGGCATTTACTCGGCTCCAGAAAATTAAAACAAGCGACCGGAAACAAAAATCAGACTAAAAACGAGACGATGGGCTTGACACGTTATCGAAATCCAGGGAGGAGGATCCTAGTCTCCCGTGGCTGTAATGGTAGCGTTACTACCCTCACACTTTGAGTGTCCGTGGTTCGATCCCCGGTACGGTGACCACAGAACGTTTTTCCTAGACATCTGCTGTCCCTGTTAACATGCAGTAAGTATGTAACCTGGGTGTTAGTCGACAGGTATGGGCCGCCTTCCGGGACAAAAACCAAAGTTGTGGGAAATGCTCTACATAACCGTGGACTTTCTATAATAGTAATGTCATTGTTGTGAGCTATGGTCTATATTAAGTTGTATCTTGTACTGCTAGATTATTATTATATTATTAATATATTATTATTATTATTATTATTATTGATCACCAAAGAGAACTCCGATTGAATCCATACAAAATTCTAACCATTTTCTGGCTAAAATAATCGGAAAACGTGAGTTCAGACACGTACCATGCAGGTCCTGAAGGCGAAAAGCAGCCCCTGATCACCAGACACTTTATCTTGGCGTGCTAACGCCACGTTATGAATCAATATAACCGTGTTCAAGACCTTCCATGGCTTCCGAAGAAACCAGTGCAGATGGACACACGGGTTTATGATGAGGGAAACACGGGTTTATGATGGAGGGAAACACGGGGTTTATGATGGAGGGAAACACGGGGTTTATGATCAAGGACACACGGGGTTTCTGATGGAGCACGGGAAAACGGGGTTATGATCAAGGGACACCGGGGTTTTTGATGGAGGGACGACACGGGGTTTTATGATCAAGGGACCACAGGGGGACACACGGGGTTTATATAAAGGGACCCGGGGTTTATGAAAAAAGGAAACGCGGGTTTTATATGGGGGGGGAAACAGGGGTTTATGAAAGGGGACACCGGGGTTTATGATCAAGGGCCAGGGGGGTTTATGATCAAGGGACACACGGGGTTTTGTCAAGGGCAACGGGGTTTAGACAAGGGCAACGGGGTCTATGATCATGGACACACGGGGTCATGATAAATGGACAACGGAGCTACGATAAGGGACACACGGCGTCTAATCAAGGGACACACGGTCTATGATCAAGGGAACAGGGTCTATATCAATGGACACACGGGATCATGATCAAGGGACACACGGGTCTATATAAAAGGGCACACGGGGTCTATGATCAAGGGAAAACGGGGTCTATATCAATGGACACACGGGGTCATAAATAAAGGGGGACACCGGGGTCTATGTCAATGGACCACGGGCTATGATCAATGGACACACGGGGTGTATGATCAAGGGACACACGGGGTGTTGATCGGGGGACCCGGGGCCCTATGTAAAGGGGACACACGGGGTATGATAAAGGGAACACGGGGTTTGAAAAAAGGGACACAGGGGTCTATAAAAGGGACACAGGGGGTCTATATAAAGGGACAACGGGGCTATGACAAGGGACACACGGGGTCATAAATAAAGGGGACACAGGGGGCTAGTCAAGGGAACAGGGGGTGTATAAAATGACACACGGGGTCTATGATCAGGGACACAGGGGATCAAATGATCAAGGACACCGGGGCTAGAAAGGGACACACGGGGTCTATGAAAAGGGAAAACAGGGGGTCTATATAAAGGGGACACAGGGTCTATGATAAAGGGGACACAGGGCTATGATAAAGGGACACACGGGGTCTATGTCAAGGGAACACGGGGCATGATAAAAGGGACACACGGGGGAAATTAAAGGGGACCACGGGTCTATGATAAAGGGACACACGGGTTAGATCAATGGACACACGGGGTATGATAAAGGGGACACACGGGTTATGACAAGGACCAGGGGTCATGTGATATAAAGGGGTTAAAAAAACTGAAAGTAAAAACCCGAGACAAGTGTGCAGCACGGGGTATCTCGCCACAAGGGCTTTCGTCAGTCCTCTACAAAGAAAATGGGAAGATCGGAGTTGGGGGTATCGCCCCTAAAGATTGATGATCGATTACATCAATCCAACAAGTGACTGTTTTTTTTCCCAAACCCCTTTCCGGCCTCACC
Organism: Cherax quadricarinatus; assembly: GCF_026875155.1. Taxonomy (NCBI): domain Eukaryota; kingdom Metazoa; phylum Arthropoda; class Malacostraca; order Decapoda; family Parastacidae; genus Cherax; species Cherax quadricarinatus. The sequence continues at coordinate 5,089 of NW_026472622.1, forward strand.
CTTCTTTGTATTGGACTGATGAAGCCACGGGCGGGCAAAACGTTTCTATATGGCCAGTGGGGGCCATGGGGCCAGAGGACTTCTGCAGTGTTCCTCCATTTTTAAATTTCTTATGTAAAAAAGCTATCAAGTTTTTCCCCTTGAATCGTATTGAAAAAAACCACTGGGGGGCGAAACTTTTACACTTAAAGACACCCAATGTCGACATGTGTCTAATTTTTTCATTTTGTAAAGTAAAAGGACACATGCAACTTGCATATTATTTGGAAACGTTTCGCTCTCCAGGGTTTGAAAAGCTCCGGGGAAGTAAAAAAAACGTTCCACAAAAAAGTCACATTATTCACTTTTTGTCCTTTTACTTTACATATTGTCGGTAATTCTCCCACATTATTACTAAATTTAAAACACAGGCAACATCGGGGTATTTTTATTGTAACGTTTCGCCATCCAGGGCTTTTATCAATCAAATTCTAGGACATAACTTGAAGACAGTAGAACTATGACAAAAGATGGGTAATCGTCCCTCAACCTAGGAGTGGGCAAAGAGCACCATTCTTTCGCACCTACTCTAGTTTGAGGGACGATTACCTCATTTTCGACAAAAGTTCTCGTCTTCAAGTTATGCCTAGAATTTGTATTGTAAAGCCACGGGGATGGCGAAACGTCTACAAAAAAGTACCCAGATTTTCACATGGTCTTAATCTCTTTTTGTGGGTAGAAACCCATTCGTCACAACTTGTCAACATCCCAAACATCAGGGAAACAAAATTCTGAGGACTGTCAAAACCTTTCACGACTACGACAACTACTACTAAACAACCCCATCTCTTTGGGAAGGACCTACTTCCACGGGGAATCCCCCTCCCAAAGTGAATATGCCCTGTCTGCTACACCGACGTTTACATATAAGCTCCGGATCCTTTTTCTGTTTCAGAACCCCCCCACGACTAGGGTGCTCTTCGCACCTACCCCTAGGTTGGGGGGACGATTTCCTCATTTTGACAATTTTTACTGTCTTCAGTTATGTCCAAATTTTGTATTGATAAAGCCACGGATGGCGAAACGTCTACAAAAAAGATACCAATGTTGCACATGTTCTTAATTAAACTTGTCGGATTAATACCATTCACACAACTTTTTTACAATTGTTCTTTCTTCTCGGTACTGTGTACCACTCTTTACAAGTTATAATAACCGGAAAAAAACACTCCCCTCAACACCTATATTCCCATATTTTCAAAATGTCACCTGAAAAAGCCAGGGGCGAGGCTTCCTGGGTTTGGTAACTCAATCTTGTGTCAGGGTAAAGAATTCGTAATGACACATTGAAAACAAACCTCCCCCCGGCCGGGTTTGAACCCCGCCGGGGCGGAGTTTTGAGACTTCTTGACCGCGGTTCAACCCCGGGCCGGGGTAGGGCTTTTTTTACGGTTTTGTATGGTTAGTCTGACGGGATGAGAAAATTTAAAAGAGGGGGTGGGGCGGGTTTTTGGTTGGTGTCGGGGGTAGGGGGAGAAAATTCTGGGTATTTTGGGTATGGGGTTTGATAAGGACCTGCTGTTGGGGCCAGCAGGCCTTCTGCATGTTCCTCCATTATGTTCGCCCCCTTACCCCTGTATACGCAGTAACATTCAGTGTGTAAGAGGGTTCGACTTACCTGGGTTGTGTGGTGTGTACTCACCTATTTTGGTTGCGGGGGTCGAGTCACAGCTCCGGCCCCGCCTTGTGTGTGTGTGTGTGTGTGTGTGTGTGGTGGGGTGTGGTTGTTGTGTGTGTGCGTACCCGTGTACATACCATGTCTTCTGCCGAATTGATGACTTGATTGGGGGAAAGAGGGTTTCCACTATCTTTCTTGTTACGGTCCCCCTTTGTCACAAATTTTGTTCCGACCGTGAACGGGCTCTTCTCCAGCTAGGGACTGACCCCCCTTGTTCCAGCCCATGAAGATGAGCTCCTTTCCAGGTGAGGGACGACCACCTTGTTCCAGACCAGAAGCGAATTTCTTTCCCCAGGCTGAGGGGATGCCACTTTTTTTTCCAGCCCCTGAAGCTGAACTCTTTTCCGGCTGAGGGACTGACCACCTTGTTCCGACCACAAGCTGAACTTTCCCCAGGGGGGGGCTGAACCTCAAATACTTTTTCTCCAAGGTTGAGGGACTGCTGCCTTTGTATTTTCCCCCAATATCGGTAGGTTAAAGTTTTGAGCATTATGCAGCATATTATTTTTTTTTTTTTATTATTATCACACTGGGCCGTTCCCACCAAGGCGGGGGGCCCAAAAGAAAAACTTTCATCATTTTCACTCCTCACTGTCTTGCCAAAGGGGTGTTTTACACTCAGTTTTTAAACTGAACATTAACACCCCTCCTTCAGAGTGCAGGCATGTACTTCCCATCTCCAGGGCCAAGTCCGGGCCCGCCGGTTTCCCTGAACCCCTTCTAAAATTTTCTTTGCTCACACTCCAACGCACGTCAAGTATTTTAAAAACCATTTGTCTCCATTCATCCATCAAACCGCTCATGCATCCTGCTGGAAGTCCCAACCCCTCGCACAAAAACCCCTTTAACCCCCTCTTCCCCAAACCCTTTTCCCAGGCCCGACCCCTACCCCGCCTTTTCCTTCCCTACAGACTATACACTTTGAAGTCATTCTGTTTCGCTCCATCTCTCTACATGTCCGAACCACCTCAAAACCCTTCCCGCCCTCTGGGGCAACGTTTTTGGGAATCCCGCACCTCATCCTAACTTCCAAATACGAATTTTTCTGCATTATTTCACACCACACATTCCCTCAGACATGACATCTCCCCCTGCCTCCGCCTTCTCCCCCTGCAAAATTTATCACCCATGCCTCACACCCATATAAGGCGTTGTAAACTTACTCTCAAATTCCCCTCTTTGCCTCCAAGGAAAAGTTCTTTTCTCCCCAATCCAATGCACCACTCACTCTTTTCCCCCCCTCAAATTTTATGATTCACCTCATTTTCATAACCCCTCCGCGAAATCCACTCCCAAATTTGAAACTTCACCCTCCCCTACTCCTCCCTCCAAATTTATATTCAATCTTTTATCACCCAATATTTTTTTATCCCATAACCCTTTCTCTTTCCCGTATTCCTTTAATTTTCTTCTTTTGCAACCCTACCCAAATTTATCCCAATCCCAATTCTTTCAAATCTCCCCAAAAGCACAGTTCTCAGCAAAAAGGGAACTGTGACAATCCCCCCTTTTTTGTGATTCTTTATCTTTAACTCCAAGCCTTTGCCAAAACCCTCGCATTTTACTTCTCTTACAACCCCACTATAAAATATTAAACAACCTGGTGACATCACAATCCTTGTCAAGGCCCCACTTTTATGGGGAAAAAATTTCCCCCTTTTTTCCCACATACTCTAACTTGAGCCTCATATCCTCGTAAAAACTCTTCACGGATTTCAGTAACCTACCTCCTACACCTACACTTGCAACATCTGCCACATTTTTCCCCCCCATCCACCCCATCATACGCCTTTTTTTAAATCCATAAATGCCCCAAAAAACCTCTTTACCACGTGTGGCGAAACGTTTTTTTGAATAAAGATTCCCTAGTTTGCTAAGTTCCAACTTTAAATTGTCGGTTTTTTTTAAACATTTACATATCGGAGGGATAATGCTTGTCAGGAAACAGAAAGTGTCTCCCACGCGGTCTAGTCTATGAGACCCACACTGGGAAATTTTGGGCATCGACTGAGACCTTCCCCTTGCTTAGGGCCCCCCTCTTCAAAAACCATATAAGGAAAACGGGTGTCACCAACACTAGAGGCGTAAAAAAACGCTCTCAGCCAACACACGAGGGGTGAAAAGCACGGGTGCACCAACACTACGAGGCTGAAAAGCACGGTCTCAGCCAACACTACGAGGCGTGAAAACACGGCTCTCAGCCAAAACACGAGGCTGAAAAGCACGGGTCCAGCCCAACACACGAAGGGGGTGAATCACCGAAATGATTTCCCCTGATTTTGACTTTCACAGTGAGCGTACTAGCTAATTTTGCTAAGCGTTTGTTTTTACTTTCTGTGAATAAGGTTAAGAATAAGGGGTACTAGTTAAACACGCAAGAAACTTGTTTCACCAATGAAAAAAAGGCGTAATAGCCTATCAAACTTTAAGAAAAATCGTGTGTTGTACAAGAATGGTATAAATACCGACAATGAGATTAAAAACATGTGCAAAATCTGGGGATCTTTATGTAACGTTTCGCCCCCCATGGGTTTATCAATACAGATTCGGACATAATTTGAAGACGGGAGAACTATATACAAAAATGAGGTAATCAACCCCGAGGTGGGCAGTCCCCACCTGGGGAAGAGCATTGTTCCATAGTATGGAACAAAGCTCTTTTCCAGACTGGGGATGACCACCTCAAACTTTTTAAGGGGGGACGATTACTCGTCTTCAAGTATCTTTCTTCTATCAACTTTTCGTCTTGACGAAGAAGGGGTCTGTGTAGGCGAAACGTTTTTAAATAAAAAATACCTAACGTTCATATGTGCTTACCTAACAACAAGGTGGTCATCTTCAGCCTGGGGAAAGTTTAGCTCCATGGTCTGGAACAAGGTTGTCAAACTTCGCCCGGGGAAAAGGTTTAGTTTTTGGTCTGGAACAAGGTGGTCAGTCTTTTTGCCGGAGAAAGTTCAGCTCCATGGTCTGGGAAAAAGGTGGGCAGTCTCTCAGCCCGGGAGAAGAGTTCACTCCATGGTCGGAAAAAGGTGGCAAATCTTCTCACCGGAAAGAGTTCAGTTTTAGGTCTGGAACAAAGGGGGTCAGTCTCTCAGCCTGGGGAAAAGTTCGCCCCTGGGCTGGGAAAAAGGTGGCAGTCTCTCAGCCGGAGAAGAGTTCAGTTTTTTTGGGCGGAAAAAGGGGTCAGTCCCCAGCCTGAAGAAGAGTTCAGTTCCATGGTCTGGAACAAGGTGATCAGTCCCTCACCGGAGAAGAGTTCGGCTTTTGGCTGGAACATATGATCTGGACCCTGAAAACGGAGTCTTAAATCTGTCGAAGGCGATGGGAAAATCTGGAAAAAAGGGGAAGGGACGGAATCCACTAAAAAAGAAAAAGGGGAGCTCCCTCGGAATCCCCCTTTTCTCTTGCAACGTAGTACCAATGGAGAATGGAAGAGTCCTTTTTACCCAAAAACCCTTGTGCTACAGTGTCCGAATGTTATGTTGAATATAGCATAAAATATGGTATTTTAATATTGTCAATAACTGCAGAAAAAACGGGGATAGGTGAAGTGATAGGTGAGGGACAGTTGCAATCTAATTTTCTTGGTAAGTGCAAATAAGAGCTTGCCTCAGTGATGTTCTTGAAGGGGGAGGGACGATTACTCCGTTGCTTCTGCCACCTCCCCGTACTCGACTGAAAAAACTCTTTTATGGGGGAAACGTTGGGAATAAAAGATAAAATAACTTTTTGCACATGTTTTTACCACAGATTTCCCGATCATCAAAACACCCTTTTTGGTCGCGATGTCTGGACAGGGAGGGGCGCTGCCCCCTTTAGAAGGGGTC
>NW_026472623.1:0-11764 GCF_026875155.1 Cherax quadricarinatus
GACCACTGTGTCTTACAACCCACTACAAAAATTACAGGGCAAAGCTACAGTCTTGCAGTGGACTGGGGTGGGTCACATCCCGGTGTTTGGACTGGGGTTTTTGGGCACCTGGGGGTTAGTGGACTGGTGTGGGTTGCATACGGGTGTTAGTGGACTGGGGTGGGTTGCATCCTGGGTGTTAGAGGACTGGTGTGGGTTCATCCTGGGTGTTAGTGGACTGGTGTGGGTTACATCCCGGGTGTTAGTGGACTGGTGTGGGTTGCATCCTGGGTTTTTGTGGACTGGTGTGGGTTGCATCCTGGGTGTTTTGTGGACTGGTGTGGGTTGCAAACCTGGGTGTTAGTGGGCTGGTGTGGGGTTGCATCCTGGTGTTAGTGGACTGGTGTGGGTTGCATCCTGGGTGTTAGTGGACTGGTGTGGGTCACATCCTGGGTGTTAGTGGACTGTGTGGGTGGCATCCTGGGTGTTAGTGGACTGGTGTGGGTTGCATCCTGGGTGTTAGTGGGCTGGGTTTGGGTTGCAAACCTGGTGTTAGTGGGCTGGTGTGGTTGCATCCTGGGGGTTAGTGGCTCTCGTGTGTTGGCATCCTGGGGGTTAGTGGACTGGTGTGGTTGCATCCTGGTGTTAGTGGGCTGGTGTGGGTTGCATCCTGGGGGTTAGTGGGCTGGTTGGGTTGCATCCTGGGTGTTAGTGGGCTGGTGTGGTCACATCCTGGGTGTTAGTGGACTGGGGTGGGTGGCATCCTGGGTGTTAGTGGCCTCGTGTGGTTGGCATCCTGGTGTTAAATGGAAAATGGTGGGGGGTTGCATCCTGGGGGTTAGTGGACTGGTGTGGGTTGCATCCTGGGTGTTAGTGGACGGTGTGGGTTGCATCCTGGGTGTTAGTGGACTGGGTGGGTTGCATCCTGGGTGTTAGTGGACGGTGTGGGTTACATCCTGGGTGTTAGTGGACGGTGGGTGGCATCCTGGGTGTTAGTGGGCTGGTGTGGGTTACATCCTGGGTGTTAGTGGACTGGTGTGGGTTACATCCTGGGTGTTAGTGGACTGGTGTGGGTTACATCCTGGGTGTTAGTGGACTGGTGTGGGTTGCATCCTGGGTGTTAGTGGACTGGTTTTGGGTTGCATCCTGGGTGTTATGACTGGGGTGGGTGGCATCCTGGGTGTTATGGACGGTGTGGGTTGCATCCTGAGTGTTAGTGGCCTTGTGTGGGTTACATCCTGGGTGTTAGTGGGCCCTTGTGGGGTGGCATCCTGGGTGTTAGTGGACTGTGTGGGTGGCATCTTGGTGTTAGTGACGTGGTGTGGTTGCATCCTGAGTGTTAGGGCCTTGTGGGGTTACATCCTGGTTGTTTAGTGCCTTGTGGTGGGTGGCAAATCCTGGGTGTTTTAGTGGGACTGGGTGTGGGTGGCATCCTGGATAGTGGACTGGTGGGGTACATTCTGGGTGTTAGTGGACTGTGTGGGTTGCATTCTGGGTGTTAGTGGACTGGTGTGGTGTGGCATCCTGTTGTTTAGTGGACTGGTGTGGGGTTACATCCTGGGTGTTAGTGGACTGGTGTGGGTGGCATCCTGGGTGTTAGTGGACTGGTGTGGTGGCATCGTGGGTGGTTAGTTGACTGGTGTGGGTTGCATCCTGGTGTTATGTACTGGATGTGGTTTGAAGATATTGGCCTACCAGTTTTTTTTAATTTATAAATATAAATATAGGAAACACTTATCCTGATAAATGATAATAGCAAATCGTCTACAACACATGGCGCCCCAGCATGACGAGGTCTAGCTGTCGAAACCATCTCAACTGTGTCAAGTATAAATTAACCCCTGAGGGTGTTATGACAGCATAATAATATTCGATGATGCTGACTAAAACCTACTTGTTTGGACATATCAAAAGTCCACACCTTACTAGCCGACTAGAGGTTGCTACAAACCTCCTTGCGACTCAAAACTGCCGCAGATCCCCGATCTACAAGAAACTCGTAACATACCTTGATCTTGTAACGTGAGCTTTGGTGTTTCTCAACACCTTCGACGGTATGGGTGACTTGAATTAGAAGCGAAAGTGTCCTTGGATGTCCACGTCTTCTATTGTCTAGGAAACGCACACTGGTACACTGTGTTCCACAAGAGTTGTCTTTATTGTTCACAATTTTATCACAAGAGAAGCTGATCACACTTCTATTCAGTGTTTATTGTGTTTGAGACACTTCTTCAGACTAACGCACAGATCATATCCAGGACGTGAGTGTTACTCTCTGGAGATTCAAAGATAGACTGGTGTACCCACACAGCCCCCAAGCCGTTACACCACTCCAAGGGGCAGAGGTTAGTTTAGTTTAATATGTTTATTATGCACCCCATACCCATCCTGTGGGCATGGAAATTGAGTTATATATACTGAAAAATAGCTCAACTCTTTGGCAACACAATGGTACCAGAATGAATGTTCTACGACGTTACTACAAGAAATTATAGCCATTTATATCAGGTATGGTGACGGCGATGTTGGTAGCGAGTCTGCTCGTGGCCCATATATATTTTTTTTTTATTATCACACCGGCCGATTCCCACCAAGGCAGGGTGGCCCGAAAAAGAAAAACTTTCACCATCATTCACTCCATCACTGTCTTGCCAGAAGGGTGCTTTACACTACAGTTTTTAAACTGCAACATTAACACCCCTCCTTCAGAGTGCAGGCACTGTACTTCCCATCTCCAGGACTCAAGTCCGGCCTGCCGGTTTCCCTGAATCCCTTCATAAATGTTACTTTGCTCACACTCCAACAGCACGTCAAGTAATAAAAACCATTTGTCTCATTCTCACTCCTATCAAACCCTCACGTGCATGCCTGCTGGAAGTCAAGCCACTCACACAAAACCTCCCTTTACCACCCTCCCTCCAACCCTTCCTAGGGCCGACCCCTACCCCGCCTTCCTTCCACTACGAGACTGATAACACTCTTGAAGTCATTCTGTTTCCTCCATTCTTCCTACTCTACATGTCCGAACCACCTCACAACCCTTCCTCACCTCTGGACAACAGTTTTTGTAATCCACGCACCTCCTCCTAACTGCCAAACTACGAATTCTCTGCATTAAATTCACACACACACATTGCCCTTCAGACTGACATCTCCACTGCCTACCAGCCTCTCCCCGCTGCAACATTCATCACCCACAGCTTCAACACCCATATAAAGAGCGTTTGGTAAAACTATACTCTCCATACATTCCCCTCTTTGCCTCCAAGGACAAGTTCTTTGTCTCCACAGACTCCTAAGTGCACCACTCACGTCTTTTTTCCCTCATCAATTCTATGATGTCACCTCATCTTTCTAGACCCATCCCGTGACACGTCTCCACTCCCAAATATCTGAAACTTTCACACTCCCTCCATACTCTCTCCTCCAATCGGATTATTCAATCTTTTCATCACCAAATCTTTTTGTTATCCTCAATCACCTTTACTCTTTCCTGTATTCAACCTTAAATTTTTTCTTCTTTTGCACACCCTACCAAATTCATCCACCAATCTCAGCAAACTTCTCTTCAAATCGTCCCAGAGCATCAGTGTCATCAGCTAAGAGACAGCTGTGACAACTCCCCCTTTGTGTGTGAATTCTTATCTTTTAACCCACGCCTCTTGCCAAGACCCTCGCATTTTACTTCTCTTACAACCAACTATAAATATATTAAAACAACCAGGTGGACATCACACATCCTTGTCCTAAGGCCTACTTTTACTGGGAAAAAAATTTCCCTCTTTCCTACAAACTCTAACTTGAGCCTCACTATCCTCGTAAAAACTCTTCACTGCTTTCAGTAACCTACTCCTACACCAAACACTTGCAACATCTGCCACATTGCCCCCTATCCACCCTGGGCATACGCCCTTTTCCAAATCCATAATGCCACAAAGACCTCTTTAGGGCCTTTACTAAATACTGTTTCACTATAGTTTCCTACTGTCTACACCTGGTCCACACACCCCCTCTATACCTGTCCTACGCTCCTTGTGTCATCTGCTATCCTAATTCTCCGTCTTACTCTTTAATCATTTCAATTTATAACTCTACAAACACTTTACCCGTACACTCAACAGACTTATCCCCCTATAATTTTTGCACTCTCCTTTATCCCCTTTGCCTTTAACAAAGGAACTTTGCATGCTCTCTGCCAATCCCTAGGTAACTTACCCCTCTTCCAATACATGTATTAAATAATTGCACCAACCACGTCCAAAACTAAATCCCCACCTGCTTTTAACATTTCTATCTTTACCCATCAATCTCCGGCTGCCTTATCCCTTGCATTTTACCTACTGCCTCACGACTCCCCCACACTCACAACGGCTCTTCCTCACTCCTACAAGATGTTATTCCTCCTTGCCCTATACACGAAATCACAGCTTCCCTATCTTCATCAACATTTAACAATTCCTCAAAATATTCTTCCATCTTCCAATACCTCTAACTCTCCCATTTAATTATCTCCTCTCGCTCCTATTTTTAACTGATACAAATCCATTGTTACTCTAGGCTTTCTTAACTTGTTAACCTCACTCCAAAACTTTTTTCTTATTTTCAACAAAATTTTGTTGATAACCATCTCACCCCTCTCTCATTTGCTCTCTATTTACATTGCTTTCATCACCACTCTCTTAACTTCTCTCTTTCTCCATATACTCATCCCTCCTGCATCACTTCTAGCTTTAAAAAACTTCTCATATGCTAACTTTTTTCTCCTTACTACTCTCTTTACATCAACATCCACCATCTCTCCTGTCTTCCCTCCTGCACCACTTTCCTGTAACCACAAACTTCTGCTGAACACTCTAAACACTACAATTTTTACAAACCTAACCCCATACCTCTTCAACCCCATTGCCTATGCTCTCATTAGCCCATCATCCTCCAATACTGTTATATCTTACCCTAACTTGCCTCCTCCTTTTAGTAATAAACCTCACCTCTCTCTTCCCTGATGCTATCTATTCTCCTTGTATCCATCTACTTTTACTCTCATGTAGCTACAAACTAGAAAGTGCTCTGATATAATCCGTGGCCCCTCTATAAACATGTACAGCCTGAAGTCTACTCTACATCTTTTATCTACTCAATACATAATCCAACAAACTACGGTCATTTCGCCCTACATCATATCGTGTATACTTATTTATCCTCTTTTTCTAAAATAATGTATTACCTATAACAAACCCCCTTTTCTATACAAAGTTCAAATCAAAGGGCTGCCCCATTATCATTTACCATCCTGGCAACCCCCAAACTTACCACCGACACCCTCCTAAATGTTTCTTCTCCTACTTTAAGCATTCAGTCCCCTACCACAATTACTCTCTCACCTTGGTTCAAAGGCTCCTATACATTCCCTTAACATCTCCCATAAATCTCCCTCTCTCCTCGTGGCATTCCTCTCTCTCCAGGTCATACACCTTATTATGACCCACATTCTCGCATCCAAAACCTTACTCTAATCCACAAATTCTTGAATTTACACATTCATATTCTTCTTTCCCTCTCCTTCCATAACTGATCATATTAACATACTGCTACCCCTTCCTTTGTTCTATACTCTCTCAGATACTCAAAGTTAAATCCCATTTACTTTCCTCCCCACTGAAACTCTCCTACCCCCCTTCAGCTATGTTTCGCTTAGGGCCCAGGACATCCACTCTTTTCATTCATAACATTACACAAATCACTGTTTTCTTGTCATCCGCACTACATCCACGCACAATTAAGCAACCCCAGTTTTTATAAAGTTTTTTCTCTTCTATTTTAGTAATTGTATACAGGAAAGAAGGGTTACTAGCCCTATGCCCGGCATTTTAGTCGCCTTAACATACGACAAACGCAGCTACGGAGGAAAGATTCTTTCCATTCCCCATGGACAATAGAAGAATAAAAAGAACAATGAGCGTATTAAAAAAAGGAGAAAAACCTAGATGTAGTATGTATAAAGGAGCATTGTGCGTTGTCTGGGAAGTGTGGACCAAAAGGTGTAAGTAAGTGAGTACAAGATATCCCTGTTATCTTAGCGTGTTATGAGACAGAAAAAAGAAACCAGCAATCCACCATCATGCAAAACAGTTTACAGGTTTTGTTTCACAGTCCATCAGGCTGGACGGTAGTACTCTTCCCTGGTGTTGCTGTCTACCAACCTACTACCTGGCCCATATATATTTTGGAAATTTTTCCTTGTTTTTTATCGCGTTTTCTTGCATTATACTTTCTAATATAATAACTGACTACTTGGCATCATAAAACTGAAGGCGGAGCTTATATCATGATGCGCGGAAGGGTTGCCGCGCCAGGAGAAATCACTCATTATTACGCTTATATCAGCTTATATATCAACTCTACAGCTTATTTTTCTATCAGAATTGATCTAATATGATATAATAAACACTCTAAATAACATACAAACATGTTATATACTCTAGACTGAATAAAATAGGCCATAATATGACGAAAGATTATCGGGAATATTTTGATAAATATTGAGCTACTCCTCTCCATGTCCCATTCTTTAGTCTCCGAGTAAGAGAAAACGGTGTTTTGAAGAGGATAACTGCACTAGAACATCAGTTTACTAAGAAATACACCCAAACAAACGCGATTTTCGCGAATTTTTTTTTGCTTTTTTTTGAGACAGGGGCCGGCCGGCGCTCTCGGCCGATATCTCGGAAGTAACTTATTCACCTAATGGCCAAGCTTCTCGCTTTATTACTGAATTAAAAGGAACGTTGTCTTAGTTGGGGAGGGGAAGGGAGGGGGAGAAGTTGTAGAGGAGAGGGAGAAGATGTAGGGGAAGGGGAGAAGATATAGGGGAAGGGGAAAAGATATAGAGGAAGGGGAGCAAGATAAAAGGAGGGGGAAAGATATAGGGGAAGGGAAGGGGGAGAAGTTGTAGAGGATAGGGAGAAGATGTAGGAAGGGGAGAAGATATAGGGAAGGGGAGAGTTAGTAGAGAAGGGGAGAAGGATATAGAGAGGGAGAAGATGTAAGGGGAAGGGGAGAAGATATAGGGGAAGGGAGAAGTTTAGAAGGAGAGGGAGAAAATGTAAGGGAAGGGAGAAGATATAGGGAAGGGGAGACGTGTAGAGGAGAGAGAGGAAAAAGTAGGGAAGGGTATAAGATATAAGGGAAGGGGAAAGATATAGAGAGGGGAGAAGAATGTAGGGGAAGGGGAGAAGATATAGGGAAGGGTGAGAAGATAGACGGAGGGGGAGAAGATGTAGGGAAGGGAGAAGATATAGGGGAAGGGGAGAAGATATAGAGAGGGGGAGAAGAATGTAGGGAAGGGAGAAGATATAGGGGAAGTGGAGAAGATATAGAGGAGGGGAGAAGATGTAGGGAAGGGAGAAGAGTATAGAGGAGGGGGATAGATGTAGGGGAAGGGGAGAAGATATAGAGGAGGGGAGAAGATGTAGGGGAAGGGGAGAAGATATAGGGGAAGGGGAGAAGATATAGAGGAGGGGGAGAAGATGTAGGGGAAGGGGAGAAGATATAGAGGAGGGGGAGAAGATGTAGGGGAAGGGGAGAAGATATAGAGGAGGGGGAGAAGATGTAGGGGAAGGGGAGAAGATATAGGGGAAGGGGAGAAGATATAGAGGAGGGGGAGAAGATGTAGGGGAAGGGGAGAAGATATAGGGGAAGGGGAGAAGATATAGAGGAGGGGGAGATATGTCGTGGGAAGGGGAGAAGATATAGGGGAAGGGGAGCAAGAAATAGAGGAGGGGAGAAGATGTAAGGGGAAGGGGAGGAGATGTAGGGGGAAGGGAGAAATAAAGGGGAGGGGAAAGATATAGAGGATGGGGAGAAAAAGGGGAAGGGGAGAAGATATAGGAGGAAGGGGAGAAATAAGAGGGAGGGGAAAGATTAGGGGAAGGGGAGAAGATATAAAAGATGAGGGGGAGAAGATGTAGGGAAGGGGAAAGAATAGGGAAGGGGATAAGATCTAGAGGAGGAGAGAAGATTTAGGGAAGGGGAGAAGATATAGGGAAGGGAGAAGATATAGAGGAGGGGGAGAAGATGTAGGGAAGGGAGAGAATCGGGATAGGGGAGAAGAATATAGAGAGTGGAGAGAATGTAGGGGAAGGGAGAAGAATATAGAGGAGGGAGACGCTGACTGGACTTGGCTACGCAATCTCGAGCGGTGGCGCCGCAGTCGGGGCCGGGGCGCCGCACACTTGTGGACGGTGCGCCGCTACAAAGCGTATGTGCGCCGCAGACGGGGCCGGGCGCCCGTCAGACTGTCCGGCGCCGAACACGCGGCGGGGTCGCCGCTTACGAGGCCGTGTTCGCCGCACACGCGGCGGGGCGCCTCTGACTGTGCCGGGTCTCACGCACACGTTCCTCGTCGCCTCACACTGCGTCGGGGTCGCCTCAGACGTGTCCGGTGACGCCGCACAACTTGGTCTCGGGGCGCCGCACACGCGGCTGGGGTCGCCGAGAGAGTGTCCTTGGTCCTCCGCACACTTGTCTTGGTGCTCCTCATACGTGTCCCGTGGCGCCTCTTACTGGGCCCGTGTCGCCTCACACTCCTTCTTTTTCCCGCATACTGTCCGTTTACTCCGTCATACTTGTCCTTGGCGCCTCACACGGTGTGCTGTTTTCTCCTCACACGCTTGACTGTTGTCGCCCATACGTTTCCTGGTTGCTGTCCTAACACGGTCCGTGTCGTCCGCACACTCTTCTTTTGCCCGCATACTTGGCCTTTCTCCTCCACACGCTGTCGTTATTCCCTCAGACGGCCTTTCGCCGCACCCTTTGCCAGTCGTCCCCACACTGCTTTCTGTCTCTCATCATACTGTGGTCCTGTTCGGCCGCCACGTTGTACTTGTCTCCTCACACTCGGCTGTGGGTGTCTCCGCATACTTGTCCTAGGCGCCTCCACACTGTGGTCCTTTTCTTACCGCACTACTCTGCGTTTTCTCCGCATACGTTTCCGGTTCTCCCTCACACGCTTCTTTTTCTCCTCATACGTGTTCCTTGCTCCTCACACTGCTTCTTTGTTCTCCTCATGACCATGCCCGTTGCTCCTCGCACGTCTTCTTTTCTCCGCAGACTGTTCCTCGCTCCATCACACTTGTCTTTGCGCCGAACACGCGGCGGGGTGTCTCCGCCAGACGGGTCCGGCGCGCCTCACACTGTTCCGTGTGCTCCGCACACGCTGCGGTTGCTCCCAGTACGTTTTCCTTTTCGCCTCACACTTTGCCTGTTCGCCGCACCACTCTTCTTTTTCTGCCTCATAACTGGGCCACTGGCGTTCCTGCTACCCGTTTCCTTGGCTCCGCACACTCTTGTCGTTTTCGCCGCATACGTTTCCCTTGTCTCCGCACATCTGGTTGCCTTTTCTCCTCACACGCTTGCGTTTTCTCCTCATACGTTTCCTGGTTCTGCCGCACACTTGTTCCTGGTCTCCGCACACGCGTCTGTTCGCCTCCGACTTATCTATTCGCCGCACACGTTTCCTGTGCTCCTCACCTTCTTCTGTGTTCTCCTCAGTACTTGGGCCGTTGACTCCGTCACACTTTGCCTTTCGCCTCAAACTCGGTCTTGTTCGTCCTCTCCTTTTCCTGCGTCGCCGCACTCGGGTGCCGTGTTCTCCCAACACTTCGTCTTTGTCTCCTCATACTGTTCCTGGTCTCCTCACACGTTTCCTTGGTCTCCGCACAAGCTGGCGGATGTCTCCGCAACGTTCCTGTTCTCCGCATACTTTTCCGTGTCCTCCTCACTCGTTGCTTTTCGCCTCACACCTCTTCTTGTAGTCGCCTCATACTTGTACCGGGTTCTCCTCGACAGCTTTTCTCTGTTTCCTCCGCACACTGCTTCTGTTGTCTCCTCATCTGTCCTCTTTGCTCCTCACACGCTGCGGGTTCTTCCGCATGACGTGTCCCTTTTCGGCCTCACGACTGTTTCCGTGTGCTGCCTCACACATCTGTCGTTCGCTGCCCTACAGGATCCTTGCTCCTACACTATCCGCCTTCCCCCACACTCCGTTCGTTTTTCTGCCGCATACGTTGGCCTTTCTCCTCACACCTTGGCCTGTTTCTCCTCACACTCGTCGTATTCTCCTCAGACTTTTCCGTTTTCTCCTCACCCTCTTCGTGTTCTCCTCATACTTTTCCTTGGCTCCTACACACTCTTCGTGTTTACTCCGCAGACTTTGCCTTTTCGGCCACACACCGTGTTTCCGTTTCTCCTCACACGCGTCTGTGGTTCTCCTCAGACCTTGTCCTGTGCGCCTCAGACTATGGTCCTTGTCCCCCTCACACGCTGGCGTTTTCACCTGCTACTTTCCCTTTTCGTCCTGCACACGCGTGTCTTGTGGCTCCTCATACTTGGCCTTTGCTCCTATCACACAGTTGGTCCTGCATCACCTCTCACTGCGTCGGTGGCTCCGCATACGTTGCCCTGTGCGTCCGCACACGTGTTCCGTTTCTCCTCACACTCTTGCTTTTTCCCTCAGTCTGGTCCTTTCTCCTCACGACTTTGCTTTTGCTCCGCCCTACTTTGCCTGGGCTCCTCTTACTGGCCTGTTTCGCCTCACACTCTATCTTGGGCGCCTCAGACCTTTTCCGTGCTCGCTCATACTTTTTCTTTTCTCATCACACGGGTCGTTGCGCCTCACACTCTGGCGTTGCGCCTCATACTTTGTCCTTTTCTCCTCACAGCTTGTGCCGGGCTCGTCACACTCTTGCTTGGTTCTCCGCATGACTTTGTGGCCTTTTCGTCCTCAACACTCGTCTATTTTCTCCTCAGACTTCCTTTGTCGCCGCACACTTGCCTGATTTCTCCTGCAGGAAAAAGGGGGAAAGGGGGGAAAAATATAGGGGGGGGGAGAAGTTAAAAGGAGGGGGAGAAGATGTAGGGGAAGGGAAAGAATAGGGGAAGGGGAGAAATAAAGAGGAGGGGAGAAGTGTAGGGGAAAGGGGAGAAGATTAGGGGAAGGGAAAGATAAGAGGAGGGGGAGAAGATGTAGGGAAAGGGGGGAAGAATGGGGAGGGAGTAAAAGGAGGGGGGAAATGAGGGGAAGGGGAAAGAAAAAAGGGGAAAGGGGGGAAAATATAGAGGAGGGGGAAAGTTAGGGGAGGGGGAAGATTTAGGGGGAAAGGGGGGGGAAGTTGGGAGGGGGGAGAAGAAATTTGGGAGGGGAAAGAGTAGGGGGAAAGGGAGAAGTATGGGAAAGGGGAGAAGATTAGGGAGGGGGGGAAGATTTAAGGGGGAAGGGAGAAGAAAGGGGGGGGGAGAAAAGAGGGGGGAGGGGGAAATTAGGGGGGGGGGGAAGTATAGAGGAGGGGAAAGGGTTTGGGAAGGGAGAAAATATAGGGGGAAAAGGGGGAAAAATAGAGGAGGGGGGGAAGATGTAGGGGGAAAGGGGAAAGATAAGGGGGGAAGGGAAAATAAGAGGAGGGGGAAAGATGTAGGGGGGAAGGGGAGAAGATTAAATAGAAAAGGGGGGGAGAAGATTAGGGGAAGGGGAGAAAAAAGGAGGGGGAGAAATGTAGGGGAAAGGGGGGAAAATATGGGGAAGGGGGGAAATAAGGGAGGGGGAGAAATTAGGGAAAGGGGGGGAAGATTTGGGGAAGGGGAAAGAAAGGGAGGGGAAAATTAGGAGGGGAAAGAAAAGGGAAAGGGGGGAAAAGGAAGAAGGAAGGGGGAAGGGGAGAAGATAAGGGGAAGGGGAGAAGAAAGAGGAGGGGAGAAAAAGTAGGGGAAGGGGGGGGAAAAATAGGGGAAG
>NW_026472624.1:0-10817 GCF_026875155.1 Cherax quadricarinatus
CCCAATGATCACTAGCCCCCAGGGGCCTTTCATACATGATACCCTCGATGTCCGAACTACTCAGGGTGAAACAAGGTCCAACCTTGCTGGTTCATCCTCTCCTCTCTCTCTGGTAGTGTCTCTAACATGTTGATGCATGAGGTTTTCCAGTACCACATCCATCATCTTGGCTCCTCCATTTTTCGGGACCCCCATGGGGCTCCAGGTTTTCCCAGTCAATCTCCTTGTGATTGAAATCACCCTAACTAGTAACTTTGCTCCCCCATGTGTGCTCCCGGGCCCCCACTCGGCTAGTGTGTCGATCATTGCTCTGTTGCTCTCATCGTATTCTTCTCTTGGCCTCCTGCAGTTCGTGGTGGTTGTACATTACTGAAAATTACCCCTTTATGTCCCTCAGACTGGATTGTTCCTACTAAGTAGTCCCTTTCGCCCGTGCCATCCATTCCTTCCATTTTCTCAAAACCCCACGGGTTTTTTAATGAGCAGTGCAACTCCTCCTCCCCCTCCCTCCCCCCTGTTTTTCCTGAGATTTGATATCGGGATGGAAAGATTGAATCTTTTTTAATTTTGGTGAGTTTTGTTTCTGTGAGTGCTATTATGTCTGGGATGTCTCTTTGATTCTTTCGTGCCACTCCTCATACTTTTTTGTTATTCCATCTGCATTTGTATACCACACCTTCAACTTCTTTTCAAAGACTGTGGTCTGGGAGGTATATTGGGTTGGGGAAGTGAGAGACCTGGAAAGGACTATGGTTGTTGCTGTGGGGGTGGAGTTTGTAATGTAGTGGAGGGGGCATTGGATGTGGCAATGGGTGTTTTGATTTAGAGTGTTTGGTTGGCACTGGGTTGACCTGGTTGGGAAGCTTCTATATGAATTGTGAGGGGGGGCTGTATTTAAATCTTCTTCCGGGTCTGGGATCTCCTGTCTGTCTTCTCCACCCCCTCTCTTTCCTCCTTTCACCTTTGTATCATCCCCTCCAGTTTCTGCCTTTCTTCTTGTGTTCTGTCGCAGTCGAGATACACCTTCCTGTATGCCGTCATGTCCCTTAATCGTGCTTTCTCTCTGCAGGATCCTGGTCCGAGTCGCTTCTGCCTTAAAGGGTCACTCTCACGGGCCGGGTTCTTTTTTTACAAACCCCCCCTATTCTCCGAAAATTTTCCAGCTGGGTCATATCGTCTTCTCCTATTGCTTTCATGATGCTTCAATTGCTTTTTTTCCCTTGTTTTCTTGCTTCATATGTTTCCCGTTCGACTTCCTGGGCCCATACACAAAGACTGACCTCACCCTTTCATTCCCCACTGCATATCCCTGTGTATCCCCTCATTTAATTTGGTTTCCTCCACTGCAGCTTTCCTTTCATCATTTCACGGGCTAATGTATTTGGGGCTCAGTGGCCTGTCATTTTCCCTTCTCGTTTTCCCTTTGGGCTCTGTTGTTGTCTTTAGGGCCTCCACATAAAGCTTAGCCCCTTCATTTGCTACAGTCTCCTCTGATAAAGCTTCTCCATGCAGTTGTGGCCCCTTCTTTCCCTACAGTCCCCTTGTTTGTGGCTGAGTAGCAGTCTCTTTTGTCAAGCCCAAAATGTTCTTTAGTTCTTTAGGCTGTTTCAGATTTTTCAATTCCTCTTCTAAACTCTGTATCCTAGCTTCTGCTGCTTTTTACATGCACCTCCCACTTCCTGCTTTCCATATCATCCTCTCTTCCATTCTCATGCTAATTCTTCTAGTTTCTTTTCCCATTCATGATCCCTTTTTATGAGCCTGCTGCCCAATCTTCCTTGTAGTTTCCTCCTCCTTGTCCCTTGGTTTTTCTTGTTGCTCTCTGGCAAAACCCCTTTTGTTTTATCCTGATTGCCTCAGAGTGGGAAACCTATGTAGTTTTTGTATGTTAGGTTAGTATGTGTATGTCCCGAGTGTGGGGGGGGAAGAGTGGAGGAAAATGTGGCTATGTGGAGCGGAGTGGGGAGGGGTGGGGAGGTTTAGGGTGTTGTGTACTCACCTATTTTGTACTCACCTATTTGTGGTTGCAGGGGTCGAGTCTTAGCCCGGCCCCGCCCCTTCACCGGTTGCTACGGCCCTTCTCTCCCTCCCCGCTCCATGAGCTTTATCAAACCTCGTCTTGAAACTGTGTATGGTTCCTGCCTCCACTACGTCATTTTCTAGGCTATTCCACTGCCTTACAACTCTATGACTGAAGAAATACTTCCTAATATCTCTCTGACTCATTTGTGTCTTCAACTTCCAATTGTGGCCTCTTGTTTCTGTGTGTGTGGTGTGGTGTGTGTGTGTGTGTGTGTGTGTGTGTGTGTGTGTGTGTGTATACTCACCTATATGTACTCACCTATATATGGTTGCAGGGGTCGAGTCATAGCTCCTGGCCCCGCCTCTTCACTGGTCGATACTAATTCACTCTCTCCCTGCTCCATGATATTTGTCATACCTCTTCTTAAAGCTATTTATGGAACTTGCTTCCACTACTTCACTCTCCAGATTATTCTAGTTCCTGACAACTCTAAGACTGAAGAAATACTTCCTAACATCCCTGGGGACTCACTGGGTTTTCAGTTTTCCCAAATTGTGTCCCCTTGTTTCTGTATCCCATCTCTGAAACATTCGATCCTTGTCCACCTTGTCAATGCCTTTTAGTATTTTATACGTTATTATCATGTCCCCTCTATCCCTCCTATTCTCTAGTGTCATCAGGTTGAGTTCCCTTAACCTCTCCTCATAAGAACATACCCCCCCAGTTCCGGGACTAATCGTGTTGCAAATTTTTGCACTTTCTCCAATTTCGTGACGTGTTTGACTAAGTGAGGGTTCCATACATATTCAGTATAGGCCTTACGTACACTGTGTACAATGTCGTGAATGACTCCTTACTCAGATGTGTAAACGCCAATCTGAGGTTTCCCAGTCTCCCATATGCTGCAGCAGTTATTTGATTGATGTGTGCCTCAGGGGACATGTTCGTTATAATGCTTACCCCAAGATCCTTTTCTTTAACTAACGTTTGCAGCTGTTGGTTTCCTAACCTGTACTCCGTCTGCGGTCTTCTGTGTCCTTCCCCAATCTTCATGACCTTACACTTACTGGGGTTAAACTCCAGGAGCCATTTGTCGGACCATACTTGTAGTTTGTGTGTGTGTTAGTTACCATTTTGTCCTAGGCACATGTCGATTAGACACTAGGCCTGTTGTGTGTGTGTAGGTATGTAGGTGTGTGTGTGTGTGTGGTGTGTGTGTGTGTGGTGTGTGTGTGTGTGTGTGTGTGTGTGTGTGTGTGTTGTGTGTTAGTTACCATTTTGTCCTAGGCACATGTCGATAGAACACTAGGCCTTGTGTGTGTAGGTGTGTGTGTGTGTGTGTGTGTGTGTGTGTGTGTGTGTGTGTGTGTGTGTGTGTGTGTGTGTGTGTGTGTGTGTGTGTGTGTGTGTGTGTGTGTGTGTGTGTGTTGTGTGTTAGTTACCATTTTGTCCTAGGCACATGTCGATTAGACACTAGGCCTGTTGTGTGTGTGTAGTGTGTGTGTGTGTGTGTGTGTGTGTATGTGTGTGTGTGTGTTGTGTGTGTGTGTTGTGGTGTGTGTGTGTGTGTGTGTTTGTGTGTGTGCGTGTGTTGTGTGTGTGTGTGTTTAGTTACCATTTTGTCCTAGGCACATGTCGATTAGACACTAGGCCTGTTGTGTTGTGTGTAGGTGTGTAGGTGTGTGTGTATGTGTGTGTGTGTGTTGTGGTGTGTGTGTGTGTGTGTGTGTGTGTGTGTGTGTTGTGTGTGTGTGTATGTGTGTGTGTGTTGTGTGTGTGTGCATGTGTTGTGCTGTGTGTGGGTGTGTGTGTGTTGTTTGGTGGTTGTTTGTTACCTTTGTCCTAGCACATCGATTAGACACTAGGCATGTTGTGTGTGTGTAGGTGTGTAGGTGTATGTGTTGATGTGTTAGTTACCATGTTTTCCTGCCTGTGATTACAACTGCCTGTTGTGTGTAAAATTGTAGTGTGTGTGGTGTATGTTTGTGTGTGTGTGTGTGTTGTTGTGTGTTGTGTATTGTGTTGTACTTTGTTTTGTGTCCCTTGGCTTAGTGTGTATGTACTCACCTATTTCTACTCACCTATTTGTGTTGCAGGGGTCGTATCATAGCTCCTGACCCCGCCTCTTCACAGATTACACCTATGACCTTCTCTACCCTGCTCCTTGAGCTTTTATCAAACTGCCGTCTTAAAACTATGTATGGTCCCGCCTCCACTACGGTCACTTCTAGGCTATACCACTACTGACACTACTATGACTGAGAAATACTTCCTAACATCCTTTGATTCATCTGTGTCTTCAACTTCCATTGTGACCTCTTGTCTTCTGTGTCCCCTCCCTGGAACATCCTGTTTTCGACCACCTTTCCTATTCTGCGCAGTATTTTATATGTCGTTATCAGTCATCTGACCACTTCTTGTCCTCCAGTGTCGTCAGGCCGATGTCCCATTAACTTTCTCGAAGGACAAACCTCTTAGCTTTGGGCTAGTCTTGTTTGCAAACCATGGCCACTTTCTCTAATTCTGTCGTGCTTAACCAGTGTGGGTTCGAAACGGTGCTGGCATACACCAATATGGGCCTGACGTACAGGCGAACAGAGTCCCTTTAGGATCCTTAATGATTAACGGAACGCTGTCTAGGTTTGCCAGGCGCTCAATGCTGCAGCATTATCTGGGTTTAATTTTGCGCCTCAGGAAATTTCTCGTGTTTTTATTCACCTAAGATCTTTTCCTTGAGTGAGGTTGCAGTCTTTGCCATACTTTGCATATGGTGGGGTTAAATTAAGGAACATTTGCTGGACCAGACTTGTAGCTTGTCCAGGTGTCTTTGTTGTCCTGACTGATCCTCATTAACTTCACTTCATCAACAAACAGAGACACTTCTGAAAGTATCTCTTCCGTCATGTTGTTCACATGTACCATAAACAACACAGGTCCCAGGACCGACCCCTGTGGAACCCCGCTCGTCACAGGTCCTAGGACCGACCCTTGTGGAACCCCGCTCGTCACAGGTCCTAGGACCGACCCTTGTGGAACCCCGCTTGTCACAGGTCCCAGGACCGACCCTTGTGGAACCCCGCTCGTCACAGGTCCCAGGACCGACCCCGCTCGTCACAGACCTCCCTGCCAGATATTCTCTGATCCATTGCAGTGCCTTTCCTGTTATGTGTGCCTGATCCTCTAGATTTTGCGTTAACCACTTGTGAGGAACTGTGTTGAAGGCCTTCTTGCAGTCCAAGAAATTGCAATCTATCCACCCCTCTCGTGTCTTATTTCCGTTATGTTGTCATAAAACTCTAGTAGGTTTGTGACACAGGATTTGCTTCCCTGAAGCCGTGCTAGTTGTCGTTTATAAGCTCATTCTGCTCTAGGTGCTCCACTCCTCCTGATAATCTTCTCCATGACTTTGCATACGTCAGTGACACAGGTCTGTAGTTTAATGCTTCGTGTCTGTCTCTTAAAAGTTGAGACTGCATTTGCCATCTTCCATTCCTCAGGTGTGTTATTGCATGTCTATGTATATAAGAACATAAGAACATAAGAAAGAAGGAACACTGCAATAGGCCTACTGACCCATGCGGAGCAGGTCCATGTCGTCCCCCCCCCGGATTAGCCAAATGACCCACTCAGTCTCGTCACCTCCACTCAAGGAAGGAGCAAGGCACCAGACCCAGCAGCACAAGCTAGTCAGGTCCAACTCACACCCACCCACACCAACTCATGTATTTATCTAACCTATTTTTAAAACTACATAACGTTTTAGCCTGAATAACTGTACTCGGGAGTTTGTTCCACTCATCCACAACTCTATTACCAAACCAGTGCTTTCCTATATCCTTCCTGAATCTGAATTTTTCCAACTTGAAACCATTGCTGCGAGTCCTGTCTTGGCTGGAAATTTTCAGAACGCTATTTACATCCCCTTTATTTATTCCGGTTTTCCATTTATACACTTCGATCATATCCCCCCTAATTCTACGCCTTTCGAGAGTGTGCAGATTCAGGGCCTCAGTCTATCCTCATAGGGAAGATTTCTGATACATGGGATCATCTTTGTCATCCTCCTCTGTACGTTTTCCATAGCATTTATATCCATTCTGTAATATGGTGACCAGAACTGAGCAGCATAGTCTAAATGAGGCCTAACCAAGGATATATAGAGTTGAAGAACAACCTGAGGACTTCTATTATTTATACTTCTAGATATGAAGCCAAGAATTCTGTTAGCTTTATTGCGAACACTAACGCACTAAAAAAAACCATACCACGGGCGGGGAGTTTTGAGACTCTCAGATCGCGGGTTCTATCCCCGCCCGTGGTATGGTTTGTTTGCAATCGTGTCATTACGATTTCGTGTCACTAATGCACTGTTGTCTTGGTTTAAGATTACTACTAACCAGAACTCCTAAATCCTTTTCGCAATCAGTAGTATTAAGACCTACATTATTTAGTTTATATGTGGCATGGTTATTTACCTGTCTAACGTTTAGAACTTTGCATTTGTCAATATTAAACTGCATCTGCCACTTCTCCGACCATTGCATCAGTCTATTCAAATCATCCTGGAGTGCTCTAGTGTCCTCATTAGAATGAATTGGACGGCCTATTTTGTAGTCATCAGCAAATTTGCTTATATCGCTATTTATTCCCTCATCTATATCGTTTATGTAAATTGTGAATAACAACGGGCCCAACACTGACCCCTGAGGAACACCGCTTGTGACGTACCCCCATTCTGATTTCTCCCCATTTATGCACACTCTCTGCTGCCTATTTGTCAGCCATGCCTCTACCCAGGAAAAAATTTCTCCTCCTATTCCGTGTGCCTTAAGTTTCCTCAATAGCCTCTGGTGTGGAAGTCTATCGAAAGCCTCGCTGAAGTCCATATACACAATATCACATTCATTACCATGATCTACCTTCTCAAACACCTTAGTGAAAAAAGTTAGTAAATTCGTAAGACAGGAACGTCCCTTTGTAAAACAATGTTGGGATTCATTAATCAATCTGTACCTATCAAAATGGCTTCGAATTGCTTCGAATTGTTATTGATTCCATAAATTTTCCCACTATGGAGGTAAGGCTTATTGGTCTATATATACATATATATATATATATATATAGTTCGAAGCCATGGACCTGTCACCTGCCTTGTAAATAGGTATTACATTTGCCCTTTTCCACTTGTCAGGCACTATGCCAGTTTGTAGTGATATGTTAAAAAGATTAGCCAAAGGTATGCTAAGTTCCTCTTTACATTCCTTTAACACCCTTGCAAACAGTTCATCAGGACCTGGGGGTTTGTTAGGTTTTAGTTTCTCTATTTGTCTGAGGACCATGTCACTAGTTACCGCAATCATGCATAGTTTATTATCATCCTGTTCTACATAATCTATTATTTCAGGAATATCGCTAGTATTTTCCTGGGTGAAAACTGAGAGGAAGTAGGCATTGAGAATTTCACACATATCCTTATCACTGTCAGTGATCTGACCAGAGTTACTCTTAAGGTACACCCCCCCCCCCTGCCTTCCCCAGGTTCATGTGTCGAGGAATCCATCCGTGGGCCCCCGGATGTCTCCCCTTCCTCACTTCCCTAAGGTCAGCCTCGCCTCTCTCTCTCTCTCTCTCTCTCTCTCTCTCTCTCTCCTCTCCTCTCTCTCTCTCTCTCTCTCTCTCTCTCTCTCTCTCTCTCTCTGCCTTCCAGCCTCAGCCTTTCCCAGGTTCATGTATCCAGGAATCCATCCGTCCGCCGCCGGATGTTTTCCCTTCCTCACTTCCCCAAGGTAAGCCTCACCAACCTGTATTCTTTTTTCCAACATGTCTTCAATAAGGTACATATTACAATTTATGATTTACTAGATCTATAAATTGCTTTAATACAGCTGTTGTGCTCATAGTTACTTCAAGTCTGCGGGAAAATCAACTTGGTATATACCTAGTTGGACGAATCTCATTGTGGCTAGCTGGTCCAGTGGCTAACGCGATGGTCTGAAGTTTTGAGACTCACTGACCGCGGGTTCAAATCCCGCCGTGGTATGGTTTGTTTGCAATCGTGTCATCACGATTTCGTGAGTCATACTGAACCCATTTAAAGCTGCTGTAGCTACTGAACCCATTTAAAGCTGCTGTAGCTACTGAACCCATTTAAAGCTGCTGTAGCTACTGAACCATTTAAAGCTGTGTAGCGACTGAACAATTAAAACTGCTGTAGCTACTGAACCCATTTAAAGCTGCTGTAGTACTGAACCCATTTAAACCCTGCTGTAGTATGAACCCAATTAAAACTGTCGTAAGTACTGAAGTATTGTTGCAGCAGTAAAATAATACCTGAGTTTTAGTGGCATCTCTAGATTCACATCACACTGTGTAAGTCTTGCTGTTGTCCCAGCCTTTGTTTCTGGTACTGTTAAACTGCTGGACAAAGTTTTTTGGTCCCCTGCTTTGTTTTGGTCAGTTAACAACTGCTGGACAAAGTTTTTGTCCCAGCCTTTGTTTCTGGTCAGTTAACAACTGCTGGACAAGTTTTGTCCAGTCTTTGTTCTGGTACAGTTAACAACTGCTTACTGGCGACAAAGTTTTGTCCCAGGCTTTTTTCTGGTACAGTTAACAACTGCTGGACAAAGTTTTGTCCCAGCCTTTGTTTCTGGTACAGTTAACAACTGCCTGGCAAAGTTTTGTCCCAGCCTTTGTTTTGGTACAGTTAACAATGCTGGACCAAGTGTTCGATAGAACTGTTAAAATTATTGTTTAAGTAAAAATAAAAGATTAGTGTTTGTCTATTTCGCTTGTTGATTATACAAGGCAATGAATTTTGTCAGAGTTGTGACTGACACAGTGATGAAAAAGATCAAAATATACATACTGCCCCGAACTGAAACATTGAAATAATAACAGAAGCGAATTGTTCCCAAAGACATGAATTATTGCCAGAGTTGCCAAATGTACAGCTGAGCAATATATAAGTGAATAAAAACAGCAGTATCAGAATATTATACCAGGGTTCCATGATGGCTGATGAAATACTTTTTGTCAATAAATCGACACTCCTTATGGTCGACTTTATCAACGAGGAGATTTTTATTTCTGTGTGTGGGTGTTTGTAACATGTAAGGAAGTTACTTTAACAAATAGTCACACACGATCAGTAGTTTAAGTAAAATGGAAGGGGTCTTGTTTTTTATTCCGATAAAAGTTTCTCTCAACGTCACTTATTTAACATCATCACACTTTAAATAACACTAATTGAAATATTTTATAACAACATTCTTCTTTGTGCAGAAAGGTATAAAATACCGACAATTGAAGTTAAGACACATGGGGAAAACATAGGAATCTTTATTGTAGAGTTTCGCCATCCAGTGGCTTTTTTATCAATACAGATTCTAGGACTTTAATGGAAGACAGTAGAACTATATACAAAAGATGAGGTAATCATCCCTCAGTTGAGTTAGTGTCCGCATCGGTGGAGGAGAATCTGGAGCAAAGGAAGAAGATGGGGGTTTTATATAGGCGTCAGTGGATAAGGAAGGGCATCAGACGAGGGAATAGTCACGGGTAGGGGGGATTCCCAGTGGAGTGGGGGTCCTTCCAAAAATGGGTAGTTTTGCAGACCCGGGTGCAACATATGGAATCTTGGTTCAGAGGACATCTACAGACCTTTTCACGGCGCTGCAACTAACCCATCTCTTTGGATGACCTACTTCCACTGGGGAATCCGCTACAGTGACTATGCCCTCGTCTCTGCCCGTCCTACCACTGACGCTTTATAACCGCCAGTTTTCTTGCCTTTGCTCCAGATTCTCCTCCACTACGATGCTGTGAACACTTTTGTATATAGTTCTACTGTCTTCCTATTATGCCCTAGAATCTGTATTGATAAAGCCATGGATGGGAAACCTAACAATAAAAACCAGATGTTGAAATGTGGCAATTTCATTTTTCACTTTTGATTCAGAATTAGCTCAAGAATTTTTTTTATTTCAGTTTTGTTCCCTGTGCAATATAATTTTATTTTAAGAAAAGTAAGAGAAAATGCAGATATGCGAGTGAACATGAGTGAGTGACATGTGTGAACAATGTGGAGTGACGTTGAACATAGTGTGTGAGTGACGTGTGTTTAACATGAGTGTGTGAGTGACAGAGTTGGGGCAGTAAAATACTTTAAGTGTGCCAGGGAATTTCTGTTTACGTAGAAGTTAGAGAGGATGAGAGGAGTTATGTGTTGTGATTTTTGTGTGAGTGTGGGGTGTGTGTGTGTGTATGTGTGTGTGTGTGTGTGGTGTGTGTGGTGTGTGTGTGTGTGTTGTGTGTGTTGTAAAATAATTGTCAGTGTGAGTGTATATAAATAATGAAATGTAATAAAATGAAAGGGATCTTAAACTGGTGGGGGTAATTACAGGACGCAGTTTTCTGTGTGTCACCTCCTGTAATTCCACCCGCCTGGACAGTCTCGGCCAGTAGACCAGCTAGACAAGACCAAGTTACCATCCAACAAGGTCACTGGGAGGGGGCCCCAACCGCTGACCTCGTGGGAAATGGGGAACCGCTGACCTTGGAAAAACAGGGAGTTCGTCTGAGGGGGACACAGTTGCTTCTGGGACAAAACTAGGGAAAGCACTAAAAAAAAAAATAAACTGAAGAGGAGAATGTATATCAGGGAGCCCCAGAGGAACCTGGAAACTGATCAAGAAGAATAAACCCGATAGATGGCAAGAGATAGAGTGGGAAAAGAGACTACCGAGGAATACTACTACTAAAACTACTACTACTCTAAATTAAAAAAATAATAAAA
>NW_026472626.1:0-11393 GCF_026875155.1 Cherax quadricarinatus
AAAAGGGCCTTTAAATTACTTTCCACATTACACACAATCTATTTTGACGACTTTTTTTCTTGAACACTCCGGGCTTTCAGATGATACACTTAAAAAGGCTTCACTCTGAAATCCCCACTAGTTTACACAGAACAAGAGAGTAAGCCTGTCTTTCATGGGCTTGTGTCCTGGCAGTGCCTTTCCCCTCCAAATGTAGGTCCCTTTGGCATTTTTTTCCCAAAAGAGGCCTGTTTCGTCAAAATTGAACATTGTTGGGGAGGAATCCTTCATTCCTATTTACCCTTTGAATTCCTGCACAAATTTTTCAGGCCGCATTTTTGGGTCAAACTTGAAAACCTCCCCATGTTTTCCCACACTGTAGGGCCACTTTCATTTTAATGTAAAATACAAGCGGCTGTCCCCCACGGGCGGGTGACCCAAAAAGAAAGAAAAACCCCAAAAAAAGAAAATACTTTCATCATCTTCAACTTTTTTAAACCCTCACTTACACATAATCACTTTTTTTTTGTAGAGTCTCAGGACACAACAGTTTAGAAGATATACCTAAAAGATCACAACATACCCCCCTCCAAACTGCCAATATCCCAACCCCCTTTCCTTTAGAGTGCAGGCATTGTACTTCCCTTACCGGGACTCAACCCGGGCTATAAAAAATAACCGGTTTCCCTGAATCCTTTCACTAAATATTACCTGCTCCACCCAACAGATCGTCGGGTCCAAAAACCATTCGTCTCCATTCACTCCGTTTGAACACGCTCATGCACGCCTGCTGGAAGTCCAAGCCCCTGCCCACAAAACCCCCCCCGTACCCTCCTTCCAACCTTTTAAGGGACAAACCCCTACCCCCCCTTTCCTTTCCCCCTACAGATTTAACTCTCCATTCATTCTACTTTGATCCATTCTCTCTAAATACCAAACCCCTCAAAAACCCCTCTTCACCCCTCTGTCTAATACTTTTTTTAAACTCCACACCTTCTAATTCCACACTCCAAATTTTCTGCATAAAATTACACCACACATTGCCCTTAGGCAGGACTTTCCCCACTCCTCCTTGCTGCTGCATTCAAAACCCCAAACGTTTTCACACCCATATAAAGGTTGGTGCTACTATACATTTTTTGTCTCCACATAACCTCAATGCACCACTCACCTTTTTTTCCTCATCAGTTCTGTGTTTAAACCTCATACTTCATAAACCCATCCCCGACACTCAACTCCCAAGTATCTGAAAACATTCATTTCTTCCATACTCCTCCCCCCAATTTTTGATATCCAATTTTTTTTTATCTAAATCATTTGATACCCCACCCCTTTACTTTTTTCTATGTTCCTTTTCAACTTTAAAACCTTTTACACACACTCCCAAACCACCACTAACCTTTGCAATTTTTCTTTAGAATCCCCAAAGCACATATATCACAAAAGCAACTGTGTCTTTCCCCCATTTTTATTTAATTCCCCCCAAAATTTTTAAATCCCACCCCTCTCCTAAACACCCTAGATTTACTTTTTATACAACCCCATCTAAAAATATATTAAAACAACCATGGGACATTACACACCCCTGTCAAAGACCTATTTTTAAACCAGTTTGTTTGGTGTTCTGGTAACGGGGTGAAAATATACGTCTTCGGAGGTTTTTTTATTTATTTTTAAAGTCGGGGGGGTACACAGGCTTCTTGTTGTGCCCAGGGCCCGGGCAGGACCACCTAAAAGAAGAGAGGACACTTCTTGACTGAGTGAATGGTGTTGCCAGATGAGGCAGGGGCAAGTCGGGCATACGAATGGAAAGACCTTAGTGGAGCCCCAGCATGGCTTAAAAGAACTAAGCGGGCAGACAGCATAGGCTGTCAAATGCAGACAGAAAACGGGCTGTCTAAAACTTTTTACGGGGAAGTGTCTCCCCTCTTTACACACCCTAACCTGAGCCTCACTATCCTAAAAAAAACTCTTTACGAATTTAGTAACTTCCCACCTTTTCCATATACTTGCAACATCTCCACATTGCTCCCCTTCCACCTTCATATCTTTCTAAATCCAAAATGCAATAAAAAACTTCCACCTTTATCTAAATACTGTTCAAAATATATGCTTCAATTAAACCTTGATCTACACATCCCCTCCCCAAACCTAAAACCTCCTTTCATTGAAAATCCTACATTCGTCTTACCTCTAATTCTTTCAATTAAACCTTACCAACACTTTTCCGGGTATACTCTAAACTTTTTCCCCTTTTTAATTTTTTAAAAATCTCTTTAGCCCCCTTTCCCCCTTTATAAAAAGGGACATACATGCTCTCCCCAACCCCTGGGACCTTCCTCTCTCAACTTTACAAAAAAAATTCCAACCACTCCAACACTATACCTCCCTGCTTTTAACTTTCTGCAGATCCCGTCAGTTCCACGCTTTACCCCCTTTCATTCTACGAATGCCTCACACACCTCCCCCCACTCGCATCCTTTTCTTTTTTCACTCCTAAAAAGGGATACCTTCCCTGGCCAGTGATCCACTAGCTTCTTAAATCCTCAAACCACCTTTGCTTGCCCAAAATTCACGAACAGCAGCACTTTTTTCCCGGGCATTTTTTTTTACAAGACCGCATGCAACCCCTTTTGCCTTCCCCAAAAATCATCGACCCTGCAACACTATCTCCCCTAATTTTTTTTTTGGTGACCACAAAACCAAAAAACTTTCTCCATATTTTCCATTAGGTAACCTTTTTTATTACCCATTTATTCCTTTCGCCACATCACTTCTTGATTTGTTCTTTGCCAGGATAGAAGGATTTTTGAATTGTTTTTCCCATACATCCGGGCAAGTTTATTGCCCCCTACCCACTCCATATTTTTCAACAACTTTTTAAAATTCTTCCCAGTTTTCAAATTTTTCTTTCCCAAAAGGAATTTTACTGGGAGCTTTCTTTGGGGGCCAGGGTTATTTATTTTCCTTTTGCACTTAACGAAACCCACAAAACAATAAATTTAGGGCGAAATGCTTGATGAATCAGCAAAGTTTTCCTCACTTCCCAGAACAAACCCAGCTGACCATGGGGCGGGGGGTTTTTTCGCGACCATACGGCCAATAAGTGAAATAGCGCCGAAGCAGAGCTAAAAAACCGGCCGAGAGGGGCACCCAAATAGGGGGGGATGGCCATCCCCCGGGTCCATTGTATACTTTCACCATTTGGCATCGTAAAAAGGGGGGAAAACTAGCTATAGCAAGGGAAAGCCACAGACTCACTTAGATTCACTGTTTTGGGGGGTTTTTCCCACGGCTCTATAAAATATTGCAAAATCATCTATCAAAAAAGGGGTACACCTAAAAATTTTTTTTTCCAGAATAATATTAGGATGTTACCTTGTCCCAAAATCATCTTATTAAAACTATACTTTCACTCATAAAACCCCTACCTCCCATGCATTTGGCCGGGGGATCAACAGCAGAAACCCACAAAGCCAATAGTAACCCAACAAAAAGATGCTGTAAAATTATCATTAATCCATGCTAGACAACACACTCCCCACTCTTTTAAAAACCTAAACTTTCCATTTACCCACATTTACAAACCCAAAATTTTAATAAAACCCGAACTAAAAAACTTTTTTTCAAGTTTTCAACAGGACCCATAGACACAAACAACACAAAAATCTCCGTGACATTCTTGTGTCCCCACTAAATCTACAAAAATTCAGTGTTCATAAAAGGGCCTAAACCTGGAAAATTCCCGCCCCAAAACTCTAAACTGCAATTCAACCACCATTTTTAAAAACTGCCATTAAAAGACACCTTATCTCCCTAAACACCCCACCATTAGCTAATATTAACAAAAAAAAAATTTAATTTTATGGAGAATAACATAGTGTTTTCAGCTCTTCATGGTTAGTACATTCATTACTTACCTAAAATATTTTTTGTCTTATTAGGGTGAAGGGGGAGTAAAATTTATTTGAGCAAAACAGTGTAGGTAGCTGCACCTACACTGCAGAACACAAACCCCCATTACCACCGTCAACATACCCCTGTTCACTGATTTAATCGTTTTCTAAAAAAATACCTTTTGATACCCTCAAAACAAAGAGAGAATAAGAATAATTCAAGCTGGAATTGTAAAAAAACTGTGCTAAGGGCTGACTGGGCCAGACACCAGAAAAACAGTTTTCTCTAATCTTGACCCGAGAAAACGTAATTTTTACCCACCAACCCCCCCACTCACCCGGGCCTTACCCCTAAATAGTCATGTTTATATCTATGTTTATGTGCATATACTATGTACATGTTTCTTACAATTTTGAAGAAAATATCCCAAAATGGGTTAATGAAAAATGTCTACATTAACCAAAATAAGACATTTAATGTGCCGAAGAGTGAGCACGAACATATAGCAGCAAGGTAAACGCGTCTGGTACCAACAATTTTCCCAGCAATGCACGAAATCCGGGGGGGGAATTTTACCAAAAAAGTGCCCATTTTCGAATTGGCCGATTTCCGCACCAGCCGAAAACCGGGGTTTGCTATGTAAACACGTATATGGAAACCACCTATTTTCTTTTTTGTATCGTGAAAACATTAGAACAAAATACAGTGTCCCTCGTTTTTTTTAAGCACGGAAGTCGAAATTTTTTGAAATCATTAAATTTTTTTTTTGTCAAAACATTGACTTCGAATCGTTGTTTGTCTTACAAAAGTCGTTCGTCCCAAAACGCGATCACACCCGAGCAGCCCCCCACTCCATTTCCCGCCAGTGTGCTATTGTTTACAGTGATGAGGACGTCCCACGTGTTTGTATGAACAGTTTTATAATATTCCCCTTTATTTGTGGCTTGCAAAAATTCTAAATAAGCCCCGCCTGGCTCCAAAGAAGCTTCAGTGCCACCCTTGGTAAAGAAAGTGAGAAATACAATATAATTTAAGAAAAATTTTTAGAAAAATACAAAAGTGGGGGGTGGGAAGATTGTGTGGGGTAGAGGGTGCCTTCTTCAGCGATTCTACAACCCTCCAATATTTTTGGAGTTATAAGGGCTAAAAAAAACACCACCACCTCAGCTGCAGCCTTCCCAACATTAAGTACACTTAGCTCCATGGCCCCTTAACAACCCCAAAAACAACACAACACCATCATGACATACATAATGGCTTATTTTATTTATTTAGAGTATATTCCATCTTCGTGTAATTTAAATTGTTTATTTTATCATATTAGTGAATTGTGATAGATAAAAAGCTATGATTATATTAGGTCATTTCCCCAGCAACAAACTCGCCTCCCCCTCCCCCCCTGCCAACACCAACAAGAGGGTTCAAAAAAGGTGTGGATGTAAAATGTTCATTTATACATTTTATTTTGCTTTACATTTATTTGCCATTCTTTCTGCTTTTTTTTTTTTTTTAAAAAAAAGTCGGGGGGCCGTCTCCCACCGAGGCAGGTGACCCAAAGAGAAAAAAATCCCCAAAAAAAAAAACTTTTTACATCATTCAACCTTTCACCTCATCACCCATAATTACTGTTTTTTTTTCAGAGGGGCCCAGAATACAACAGTTTTGAATATTACTTTTAAAAAACACACTATATCTCTCCAAACGCCAAAATTGAAAAACCCCCCTTTAGAGTGCAGGGATTTTACTTCCATTTCCAAGACTCAAGTCCCCGGTTTAAAAAAAAATAAACCCATTTCCCCTGAATCCCTTCACTAAATATTACCCTGTTTACACTCCAACAAATTGTCAGGTCCCAAATACCATTTTCTCCCTTCACTCCATCTTCAAGCTCACGCACCTTGCTGGAATCCAAACCCCTCGCCCACAAACCTTTTTTAACCCCCTCCCCCCAACCTTTTTTGAGGACACCCCTACCCCCCCCCTTCCTTCCCCACAGATTTATAAAAGCTCTCCATGTCATCACTTTATCCTTCTCTCAAATACCAAAACCACCTCAACAAACCCTCTTTAGCCCTCTGACAATACTTTTTTTTAACTCCACACCTTCTCCTAATTTCCACACTCCGAATTTTCTGCATAATATTTTAACCACCTTGCTCTTAGACAGATACTCCACTGCCTCCAACCGCCTCCCGCTGCTGCATTTACAACCCAAACTTCACAACCCATATTAAGAGTGTTTTTACTACTAAAACTTTCATACATTCCCTTCTTGCCTCCATAAGATAATTTTTTGCCTCCACATATACCTCAATGCACCACTCCCCTTTTTTCCTTCATCAATTCCATGATTAACCTCATCCTTCATAAATCTATCCGCTGACACATCAACTCCCAAATATCTGAAAACATTCACTTCTTCCATTACTACTCCTCCCCAATTTGATATCCAATTTTTCTTTATCTAAATCATTTGATACCCTCATCGCCTTACTTTTTTCTATGTTCACTTTCAACTTTCTACCTTTACACACATCCCAAATTCGTCCACTAACCTTTGCAATTTTTCTTTAGAATCTCCCATAAGCACAGTATCATCAGCAAAAATAACTGTGTCACTTCCCATTTTGTATTTAATTCCCATAATTTAATCCCACCCCTCTCCCGAGCACCCTACTTTTATTTTCTTTTACAACCCCATCTATAAATATATTAAACAACCATGGGGGACATTACACATCCCTGTCTAAGACCTACTTTTACCGG
This sequence comes from Cherax quadricarinatus, assembly GCF_026875155.1. Classification (NCBI taxonomy): domain Eukaryota; kingdom Metazoa; phylum Arthropoda; class Malacostraca; order Decapoda; family Parastacidae; genus Cherax; species Cherax quadricarinatus. The sequence continues at coordinate 6,643 of NW_026472626.1, forward strand.
GAAGTATTCTCCCTCTCTTCTACACATCCTAACCTGAGCCCTCACTATCCTCATAAAAACTCTACAGCAATTTAGTAATTTACCACCTATTCCATATACTTGAAAACATCTGCCCCATTGCTCCCCAAATCCACTCTATCATATGCCTTTCCTAAATCCATAAATGCAATAAAAACTTCTTTTCTGCATGTAAATCTATATTTAAGTTATGGAAGTGGCTAGGGAAGTAAACCCCTGATAAGGACTTAATACCTAGAGTCCTTATGGAGGGGATTCCCCTTCCAAACAATCCCCTCTTTTTCCCTCTCCCCTCCTCCCTGTCTTCCATCAACAACAGCCTTCAATAAAGGTAATTGTCATGGGTTTAATGTTCATTCTTCATTTGTGCATGTAAATCTATCTTTAAGGTAAAAAATAAAATTTGTTGATACTTCTGGGTGTTCTGGAATAAATTTGATTTGCATTATTTCTTATGGGGAATATGGTTTCGCAAATTCTCAATTTCGATAAATAGTCGCACTCTCTGGAATGGATTAATTATGAAAAACGAGGGACCATTGTACTCTCATATCTGTAATTTCCCCTTTTTTACAACTAACACTCACCCAAAAGACTGTAAACATGAAATTCTTAATAAAAGTTATTTCCGAATAAATCTTAAGTTAGTTTTTCCTAAGTTTGCTGAAATACTCTCCCAGATAGGAGCTTTATAGTAACAGTGTATTTTGCTGAATTAAAACTATTCCCATTACAAAATTAACTAATTGTAATATTGTTATATGTTTTGTACTACCTCATTATTATCTATTTAATTAATGTTAATCACTTCAGTTACCAAAAATTTTGTATCAGTATGCGATAATGTAAAAGTGGTGCCTCGGTATATGTCCTTAATCTGGTTCCAGGACCTTGGACTTATACCAAACAGGATGTATACCAAGCGAATTTTCCCATAAGAAATATAGGAAAACAATTTATCCATTCCCATGAATACAGATCCTATTGTTTTTGGCATATTATACATTGAAGGGGTTGTATAAAATAATATAAGCACTGCTTAATGCTAAAATGTGTAATTTAAACACTGCTTAATACTAAAATGTATACATAAATACCAAAGAATTTGATGAAATAAATGCAAATTTTCCTTACTTTGCTGAAGAGACTCACGAAATCGTAAACGACAAAGATTGCAAACAAACCATTTCCACGGGCGGGATTTGAACCCGCGTTTTAGAGAGTCTCGGCCACGGCCATGCTAGCTGGAGATCGTCTGTAAAAACTTGCATTTGTGGTCACAGTGGTGCCTATGCTAAAATTCCTATCGTGTAGAAAATATCCCAGTTGGACGAATCTTTTTTGTGGCTAGCTGGTCCAGTGGCTAACGCGACGGTCTGGAGTTTTGAGACTCTCTGACCGTGGGTTCAAATCCTGCCCATGGTATGGTTTGTTTGCAATCGTGTCATTACAATTTCGTGAGTCATGTTGACAGCAGTGAGGGAACTTGAGCTAGAGTTCGTCACGGCCACGCTAGCTGGAGATTCATCTGTAAAAACTTGCATTTGTGGTCACGGTGGTGCCTATGCTAACCTTCCTATGGTGTAGAAATATACCTAGTTGGACGAATCTTATTGTGGCTAGCTGGTCCAGTGGCTATTGCGACGGTCTGGAGTTTTGAAACTCTCTGACCGCGGGTTCAAACCCCGCCCGTGGTAAGGTTTGCTGAAGAGTCGAAGTACTACTAGGATAGTGATGAGAAGGGAGGAGGAGGAAATGTTATTGTTTGGAAGGAGAGTCCCTTCTCTTTTCTGTCTCTTTTCCCTATTTGGACCGGTTGAAGCTCATCAGGTTTGACTTTTACTAAAAATCTGTTCAAAGAACTTTGCTTCTGCCTTCACCTCAAGATGTTTCAGAAATGTGACGTCTGGTCATTCCAGACAATGCTATTACGGCATGTTAATGTCCATCAATTTGGCAAAGATTTCCTTGATTAATGAAGTAGGGGGCTTCCTCTATCTCCTCTTCTGAGCCTGAAGAGAATTCATCCATCTTAGTCTTGTGCTCCTCCTTCTCAAGTTCCTGCAGCTCCTCAGTGGTCAGCTCTCCCGTGTGTGTGCCCCCCCCCCCACTAACTCTTCCACATCACCATCACTCACATCCAGACCCATGGACCTGCCCAGAGGGACAATATCCTTCACTATAGACACAGCCTCAAAGTCCCTTTCAGTCACTGCTTCTGGCCACAAATTCCTCCAAGCAGAGTTCATTGTTCTGTATGAAACTTCCTGCCAGGCTTTGTCAATGAAATAACTGATGACCTGCTGATCCATGGGCTGAATGAGAAGAGTCGTGTTAGGGGAAGAAACTTTACAGTGATGAAGTCAAACTCCTGCAGTACATAGTCCTGCAAGCTTGGAGGGTGAGCTGGAGCATTGTCCATTATATGGAGGGCCTTCAGAAGCAGGTTTTTCTCCTTTAAATAACTTTTTTACACTTGGCTCAAACACAACATTTAAACCATTCACCGAAATATTCTTTGGTTTGACCTCACATCACAGGTAACTGAGTTTTCTGCACATCATGTTTTTTAGAGGCCCTCGGGTCTTCAGAGTGATAGATCAGTAGAGGCTTCAGTTTGCAATCCCCACTTGCATTGGCACAGAACAAGAGTGTTAACCTATCCTTTATTGGCTTGTGTCCTGGTAATGCCTTCTCTTGTGTAATATAGGACCCGTTCGGCATTTTCTTCCAAAACAGGCATGTTTCGTCACAATTGAAAACTTGGGGAACAAAACCCGTAGCCCTCCACAATTTCCCCAAACTCTGTAACAAAATCATTGACGGCATCTTTATCGTTTTGACCTGTACAAGTTCTAGCACATGAGTCGTATTCCAAACAAAGGTCGTATATCAAGCAAAAATTTTCACATCCAAACAGGACACGTACCAAGTTGGACTTATTCCAAAGCGGACATATACCAAGGTACCACTGTATATTAAAATGTACTGCTCCATAACCTGTGTCAGTATTGAGTAAGAATTAGGATAGGTCTGCCCTGAATGCCTAGGCATGCTAGTGGCCTTCTTTGTAATTAATTTCTTTATAATATTGTTCACCACACAGTGTAAACTTTGATAAAGAAGCATGTTAAAGATGCCCAAATTAGTGAAAAATGACATTATATGGAGAGGTATTGAAGGGTGGGTAGAAGGGGAGAGTGAGGAGAGAGAAGAAAAAAAAAGTGACCACATCCATTGTAAAAGACATTATGCACCTGAAGGGTAACTATAGATCACTCTTATCCAGTGCAAAGAAGAAAGTGCAATTTTCTCAAAAAAAAAAAAACAAGTAATCAACCATGCGTGCATTTCCTAGACCTATTTCATGTTGTATCACCATTAATAATGAATGGTTTGAAAGGGTTTTCCCAGCAAAAAAGTTTTAATTTTGGGTCGTGACATTTTTGAAGTACAGTGGGCCCTCGTTTTTCATAATAATCCGTTCCTGGAAGTGTAACTGTTATCGAAATTGACGATTTTCGAATCCATTTTCCCATAAGAAATAATGTAAATACAATAAATCTGTTCCTGACACCCAGAAGTAATTAACCCTTAACCCTTTGACTGTTTCAGGCCTCTTTCTGAAACTGTCATTCTATGTCGCTCAATTTTTGAAAAAAAAAAAAAATTATTTTTTCTTGTGAAATGATAGAGAATCTTTTCCCGATGGTAATGACACCAAAAGTTCGAAATTTGGTCGAAAACTCATGGAATTATGCTTCGCGAAGTTAGCGGTCTCGGCGACATATGCGTATCGGCGATTTTGCCAACTTTGAGGCCCTATTTTCAGCCAATTCCATTGTTCCAGTTGACCAAACTCATAGCTATTTCTTTAGAACCCCATTTTATCTATCAGCTGAGTACAAGAAACCTCCCATTTACTAATTTGGACTACCCAATATGGTGGTCAGAAATTGGCAATTTGGCCAATTTCACGCAAACTAAAAAAGATGCCAATTTCAAAATAGGGTCCAGAATAAACAAGGGAGACATTCGTGGCACTAAAATAACATATGCTCTGTTCATTAGTCACATCTCTAGGCCCCTCTTATATTATTATTGCTTTCTATTTTGATTTTTGTTCATACAAAAAAAAAATACAAAATTTACTGTTATGCAGACTATTGCATTATTGTAAGAATGGTATAAATAATATCAGTGCACTAGTGAAAGAATATTAGACTCCCCAGTTGACGTGTATTGGACGTGTGGTGTGATTTATTTACTCCTGAACATTGGTAAAAATCGAACATTTTCCGCTACTTTGAGCTCGTTTTCATCGTCAAAGTAATGAAAATCATCTCTATTTCTGTAATATGTTTTCCATTTATCACCTAAGACCATGAAAACGCGAATACAACGATAAATACTATACGAAAATACACCTCAAAGTCGGCGTTTTATTCCAAAAAAAACGATCAGTTTTTTTTTTCTCATTATGCAATGTGTGCTGCAGGATTTTTTTTATGTGGTGCACACTGACCACACAGACCCATTCTCTCACATGTGGGCCTACCAGCTTTCTCCCACTTGATTTGAAGCCGCTAGAATTATTGAGTATACAGTGGACCCCCGCATAACGATGGCATCACATAGCGATTATTTCGCATACCGCTTACTTTAATCGAAAAAATTTTGCCTCACATACCGCTTAAAACCCGCTTACCGATTTTCATCCGAGACGCGGCCTT
>NW_026472628.1:0-10768 GCF_026875155.1 Cherax quadricarinatus
CATTTCCCCCCCCTTTTCCCCAGTCGCGTGCCTTCCCCGATCTGTCTCCGGGCACAAAGCCCCAGGGGACCCCTTCCCCACTTCCCCAGAGTCAGGGGGTTGCCACCTTCGTGACCCGCGCAGGGAAATTTGGGTCTCTCGCGGGTCTACGGTAAGACGTCCAGGTGGGGGGGAATTACTGGGGGTGACACACACAGAAAACTGCGTCCAGTAATTACATCCACCAAGACAGCCGCGACCGTAGGTCAGCTAGACGCCACCAAGCGGCCTCACAGCTCGGCCACCTCCGAGAGGCTAATTAACATAAGTTTTGGAAATCCTTTTATATTACACTTTGAATTTCGTCTAAGTACGAGATTTTCTTGTTTATTTATCAGTTTAAAAGTATTTGTAAGTGTTTTATTTTACGTAGATGAATGTCCAAGTGTTGAAGAACTTTTCCACCTCCATCAAAACTGTATTAAATATTACACTGTTTTCATTTTTATTTATTTATTGGTCATTTTCATATGACATTGAAAGACTATCAAGCGCACAAACATACACATATATATGTATTTTTACATACATTTATACGCTAGTTTACGGTATTTTGACGGCTGTTATAGCCATATATAAAAGTATATAATATTAATTTAAATGAGGGGAACCGAAAAAGTAAATTATCTCACATACTAATTTTATTAATAAAATCGGAACCTTCTACTAACCTTAACCTCAGTTCTACTAACCTTAACCTCAGTTCTACTAACCTTAACCTCAGTTCTACTAACCTTAACCTCAGTTCTACTAACCTACCTCAACAGATTGCTTCTTCTGAGGAAAACACATCAGGACTAAAAGTTTAAAGATCGCCACTGAAGATTGATGATGCCTTTCCTAATTTCTACATGTAAGTCAAGAACAATGCTTAACACGCCTCTGGAATAGTAGGCATTTAAATTCCAATCAAGAAAAAGTAAGACGAGTCCAGTTTGGGTTAAGAACGCCTCACCAGTGTCAAGGGTTAGGTTAGGTAAGGTTCGTCAGGAAACAGGACAAGTGTTTCCTGACGCGGGTCTTCGATGATGACCCGCTGTTGGAGCTTTCGGTCATCTGACCGAGGCCTTCCGCTGGCTTACCGGTCCACCCCCTTTAAATATTATGGTAGTGTCATGGGAAAATAATGTAATAATGTAATGCAAGGACTGCATACTAACACATAAATATTAGTGTTTGTGTATTGCCTGTTGATTATACCAAGGAATGAATATGTCAAGATTGTGATTGATCGAGTGACGGAAAACACAAAAAATAAATAATGAAGAACTGTCTAGAAAAGTACCTCATAATAACAATAGAACAACACAAAACTGTACAGTACAGTAACACACAAGAACAAAACTGTAACACATAAGAAAAATACAGTAACATACAGCAGAACAGTACAGCAGTACATAAATATCACACAAAAAACATACAAAACAATACAATAAAATAAGGGAAGAGTAGAGCAAGATAACAGTAATACATAAAACAGCAATATTGAAGACATTAAACAGAGTTTACTGGCCGTTGAAATCAACACAACAATCACTTTTGTCAGGGGTTACCTCCCATTTGTACATCTTATTTCTTTTTTTTTATTTGTTTGTGAATATTTTTCACAAATAGGAAGGAGAGAAGTGAAGGGGGAAAAATTTAAAAAAATTAGTAATAATTCACAGAATTTTTTCTTGCTATATCCAGTACAAGACCCTCAACTGTTACTTTTTAATCTTCATATTTATTTTTAAGGTATCAGAAAATACTTTAACCATTCTACACCCCGATTATTCAAATTTATATTAAAATAATAATATAATTTAAATACAAACGGGAAATCACATATCACAACACATCAAAAAACACTGCAAAATCACAGTCATTACCCCTAAATCACAAATCATTACTGAAATCACAAAACACCGCAAACCAAAGATCATAACAATTTTACAAGTAGGAGGAAATTTTATCTCGAATTTTTAATAGTCGGTGAACCAGCAGGTCCCTCAGACTCACACTCTAAATATTTAAAAGGCAATACACTTAAAAGGAAAGATGTGGTCTCATGATGTTGTGTAGAAAGTACACATAGTGCATGAGAATTTTTGCACACATTATGACCGGGGATATTAAAAATTATACGTGGGGCGGGCAAATTTGTTTATATTTTTTCAGAGGTCTGGTCTCAAGGGGGCCTGGGGGCGTTGACCCCCAAATTCTCTCCTTTTATTTTATCCACATAACGAGAAAAAGGTGGTGTGGGGGTTTGTGTGTTGGTGGGTGTGAAGGTGTGTTTTGTGGTGTGTGTGTGTGTGGTGTGTGTGTGTGTGTATTTTGGTACTTCGGTTTACTTGTAAATTTCAGTAACTTCATAATATAAAAAGACAACTGCCACAAAAAAAGGAAACGAGACATTCTTCACAGATTTCTTGGGGGAAGACAGAGTCACATACACAAAAATTAAACTAATTGAAACAAAACAAAAATAATGAAAAGTTTTTTTGTCCCAGGTTTTGTTTCTGGTACAGTTTAAAAACTGCTGGACACAGTCTTATCTACCGTAAAATTTTTTTAAAGGGGAGACACGTTTGGAAATGTAGAAAGAACCGGATTCAATAAAGAACTTATCCACACACCACACCACACACCAACACCACCACCACACAATATATATATATATAATATATAAAAATATATATATATATAAATATATAATAAAATTTTAAAAAAATATATAAAAATTATATCAAAACAACCACCTGAAAAATAAGAAATTCCAAGCCTTTCGTGACACTCGTCTACACGGCGGCGGCAGCAACGTACCCTTTACCAGCTCTTTTCTAAAAAAAAACATCGCTCAAAAAACTTTGAGGGCCTAAGTAAAGTTTCAACTACATGAACCCACGAACCACAACATGCCCCAAAGAAAACTAAAATGTAACCCAAATCTTGAAAAAATTTTAAAGATCTGGGAAGACATCCCGCTCCCAAAACCCTTTGCCCCCGCTCCCAACAACACTTAACCCAACTCCGAGAAAACAAGCCTTCTCCTCCATTGCTACACATTATCTACTTCAGTGATACTAGAAAGGATACGCAGAAGAAACAAACCATAATAAAAGAATAAACAAGGCTCTAGAACCAACTTGTCTCCCACAGGACCCCGGGGTTATCATCAACCCCCCTCACCGCCGCCACCCAGGAACAACAACAAACAGGCGACTCCCCCTCCAACTCCACCCCTTTCAAAAAAATTTCCCCATGAAACTCAGGTATGATATTCCTGACAATATAAAGGGACTAATCGTTCTCTAAAAAAAATAAAATCAAAGATACAAAGCAACACTCGACGACGAGAATCCAAAAACCAACCTCGAAAATAAGTCCAAAACCTTAAAGAGAAGATTACATGGGGGAAGTGTTGACACAGAAAATACTCTAAAAGCAGCAACCAGCACACTGATCAAATAACAAAAATAAATATGGGGTTGAAGAAGCAATAAAGGACGGGAATCAGAACATGCACACCGACTAAATAAATACCTTGATTTCCAGACGACAAAACTGAACAAGAAATTGTCTATGCAAAAAAAAAAAACAGTCCACACATTCCTAGTGACATAACACAAGCACAGTGAAAAGAAACGTATCAGGATAAACAGGACCACGTACAAGTCATCGTGCAAAACATGAAATCGAAAAAACACGTTTGCTGGGAAAACCGGGAAGTAAAACAAAAAAAAAGATCCGACTTCATTCATACATAAAAAAAGGACCTAATTAAATCAGAAATTTAAAAAGAAAAATGGAGTGTACATAATGAGTGTCTAAAAAAAAACGTCAAAACCTTCTTTCAGGCTGAGAAAACTTAAACGAAAACAAAAACATCATTTTCACGCGAGAGGGAAAAACTGAAAGGAAAACATCAACAGACAACAAATACCACCCAAAAAGAACACGATTTCCTACCTTCCTTAGAAAAGCTGAATTTCGTAAAAATTAATAAGTGCCCTTAATCATATATAGTGGGGGTGCATATATTTTACGTTACTATTTATTGTCTTTAAATTTTTTTTATAATTTTTCATCACTACTAAACCAACTACCTCCATACCATCTTCTTTCTTACGCTATTAATTGCTCATATTTTAATTACAATCAAACTTACCCAAATTAAAAATATCATTTTCTTACCTGTCCTTTTAATTTTGTTTTCACTTTTTTTTTTTTTTTATTTTTTTTTTCCTTTTCTTTGGTATGCAATTGTGTAAACCCAAATTACTTTTTTGAATACCAAAACTATTTTTTGCTAGCTATTACCAACACCTCATTTTTTTTTTTTTTATTGTGCAATAAACGCTCAATTTTTTTAAATTTACAAATAGATCTTATCCTAAACCAATATTATTTATAGTGACCACCTGTCCATTTAACTTTGCTGCATTATAAAAATAATAATAATTTTTTATTTTACTACAATTACATGTACAGGTATACATCCTAGTGACAACAATGCATACTACTACATAGAAACCACTTTTTTTATCTGACATCGGGGCAAAATTAGGTCAGTTCCCAGGATGCGACCCCACCAGCGACTAACACCCAGGTACCCTTTTACTATGGGAACATAGACAACGGGAAAGAAACACGCCCAATTTTCTACCTGGGGGGAAATCAAACCCCAGGCCCTCGCCGTGTGAAGCGAAGCGTTAACCACCAGGCCACCAGACCCCCTTAGCCCCTTTAAATATTTTCTCCTTTATTTTATTTTATATAAAAAACCCTATTTATATACTCACAATTTTTTAAAATAATCAAGGGTGCTATTCTCAGTGGGTAAGAGAATAATTTACAATTTTGCCATTAAACCAAAGCTCTTAATTTGATTACCACTTTATTGTTCACCACAACTTATAAGTCCCTTTATATTTTTATTTTATACTATAATTCTAACTTTTAAAAGAATTACCTTTTTAGACACCTACTATCATTTCCCAAGCTCCCTTATTTGATCATCACTTTATTTTTATTAGTCCCTTTTATATTGTCCCTTTATTTTAGCTTAAAAAAAAAAAAAAAAAAAAAAAAAAAAAAAAACTACCCTTTGCTCATTATTTTACAATTTTTAAATAATTTAGGTGCATTTTTTAGCTTAAGACTATTTACTTTGTTTTATACTTAATTTTAACTATGATTCACTTAAATCTTTGATTTCAAGCATTGATCCTAATCCAACCCTTATTTTAAACTTAAAATGAATCAAACAGTTACTGTAAATTTCTACAAAATCAGAACAATCAAAGGCACTTCTCAGGCCAACAACAACATAACTATCTTTAAAAACAATATCAGATCTTTAAGCAAGCTTTCGATCCTCATAGTATTTCTAAATTCCTTACATGCCAAAAAATGTCATCATTACACTAATTAAACCTGGCTAAACCTGATATACAGATTCTATGCCATTCCTGGTTAAAAACAGCCATACACAACTGTAGGCCAACCAACAAGGGGGCACAGCCATATACTACTCAGACCAACTAGAATTTATACAATACTTTTCACAAGGGTGAACATGGGGGGAAATATAAAGCCAAATTCAAAACCAAATACCTACAAAGACCTCTCACATTGATAAACATCACAAGGTTCCACATCAAAAAATTAGCCAATTTATCAAAACCGGAATATGATAACTGAGCACGTATGAACAAAGATCATTTCAAATCTCAGGTGACTTTAAATAAAACTCCTACAAGACCCGGACCCTCACGTTACTGAATTCACAAAAACCCAAAGAGTAACTGTAGTTGCTACCAACTAAAAAAAACCCACAAAGTTCGGGGGAAATAGTGTTTCCCTACTTTTACCACATCTGGACCAAAACCCCAAACCCCCTTTTAAAATCAGGCAAATTACAGAAATACCACAGACCACTACCCGACTTTTTCCCCATAACAACTCTTTGGTAAATTCCCAAGACACTACTAAAGTCCCTTCAGACTTCACAATGAGGGAGCCCTTAATAAATTCACAAAAACAGTAGCAAACATCGACTGGCACCTGAGCTAGAAATCTATCAGAATTGACAATGTATTTAAAAATTTTCTAAAAAAAAACCCAATACCTCTTTAAAAAGCCTGCCCCAAAAAAACAAACAGATGACAGCTAAGAGACTGAACTCCCTGGCTAAACACCCAGCATTCTCAAATCCATAAATACAAACACCAATAAGAAAAACAACAGAAGGGGGCACAAACCAGAGACCAAACAAAACTTCTCCCTCAAACCTAACCCCCGATAAGAAGGGGAAAAAAATTGTATTATAACAGATTTTCCAAATTACGAGGTGATATAAAAAAAAACCGGAAAACCAAACAGAAAAAATTTTAGGAACAAAAAAAAAATCACAAATAGCAAAAAAAATTAGCAAAATCAATGAACCCCAACCCCACCCAACAGAAACAGCAAACAACTCAATGATTTCTTCTCCACTATAGGACAAAACCTTGCCAATAAAACCCCAAACTCAGATAAACCCCCCCAAATGACTACCTCACCGGGAACACCCAACACAAATGTTCCACTCCCACTAACCCTACAATCTCCCTTTTTATCAACACACTAAAAAACAAGCGGTGATTTAAATACCTTACCACCCCTTTAAAATACAAAAAAATGGGCACAAATGCAAACACCAACATTGCAACCTCTTTAACAAATCCATTGAAACCTCCACCTTCCCTACAGTACTCAAAATAGCAAGGGTCACCCCGATCCACAAAGGAGACCAAACAGATTGAATAACTATAGGGCCCTACCAAAATAACAAACCCCCCTCAAAAAACTTCGAAAAATTAATTCATAAACGAACATCCCCACCTTATCTCCCAAAAAATACTCAAAACCCCGCCAATTTGGATTCAGGCCAATAAAAAAAACTAAAGATGCTATTATCACATCAGAACATTAACACTGCAATAGAGAAAAAAGAAGTCCCCTGGGGATCTTCATAGACTTACTAAAGCTTTTGATACGTTGCCATACTTGCCCACGTAAAATTTCACACTATGGGAAAGAGGCACTCCCCCAACTACCTCAAGTCATCCTCAGCAAAAGAAGCCAATATGTTTTTGTAAAGGGGCAAACTCCTCTGCACAAACAATTTCAGTTGGGGTCCCACAGGGAAGTGTCCTTTTGGGCCCCCTTTTCCCTTTCTCCTAACATAAATGACCAAACCCCCAAAAGCTTCCAAATTTCCAAACCCACACTATTTGCAGATGACACTACATCTCTTCTCCCACCCGACCCAGTCACGCAGCCAAAACTGTAAATACCGAATTACAGAAAATATCTACCTGGATGAGGACAACAAACTACACAAAAAATTGCAAAACCCACTTCATTCAGTTTGGTAACAAGCTACGTGTCCCCTTAACATAAAGTAAACGGATCACCTATCACAAAGCTAACAGAGGGGAAAATCTTTGGAATCCACCTTGAAAAAGGGTCAAATTTCATACACATAAAAAACAAATTCTAAGAAAATTTCCAAGACTGTAGGTATACCGAAATAGGTACTATGCCCACAGTCCCGCCCCCGGCCCTATATCACTCTCTTATTTACCCCCATCTCCCTAGAATTTGTGCATGGGGGTCAACAAAAATAACCATCTCAGACCACTAATTTCACAACAAAAGGCTGCAGTTAGAATGAAACAAATTTTCACTACAGGCAGCACACTCCACCAAAATTTCATACACTTACCTACCACCAAACAAAAAATCCATACTTATTACTGCACCTATTCATACAAGAACACTTTAACTCTGATTTTTAAAACCCCCCCTCAAACATCTCCTTGCCAACCCAACAGAACACATGACCATAACAAAAGGCACAGATCACTCTTAGATGTTCCTCGTGTCCATCTCACACTGTGTAAAAACTCAATGCACATAAAAGGCCCAAAAATCTGGAATTCATTACCTGTAAATATAAAAGAAACACTACCTGTTTATAAATTCAAGTCTCTTCTCAAAGATCACTTACTCGCCCAAAACCAAATAAATACTGAATAACTGAACCTTATAAATTGTATATCTTAAATGTTTCTCACAATTATCTCACATAAATGTTAAACCTAAAACCCAATCTAGCTTTATTATTTATTATTTTTTAAATACACTACCTAACAGAATACTCCATTCTACTGAATGTACAACAATGCATACAACCATATGACCTGTCTTTGTAATACTCACTTGTGCTTTATAGTAAGGTGTTTACATTAATGTTTTATCACTTTTTCATCATTGCTTAGTTAATCTTAAGTTAATTTTAAGCCAGCCCGTAATGCTATGCATAGTATAAGTGGCTTTGGCATACTGCTCTTCTGTATTTTTTGTACCTCTGTATGTGTGCTCAAATTTTTAAATAAATAAATAAATAAATAAATAAATTATCAAGGAACTATCATAGTTCCTTGATAATGTGAGTAATCACGAAAGCGCTTGGAATTTCCCTATTCTTTCAGAGTGTGTGTTTGCATATTTTGAAATACACCTGTTTACTGTAAATCTTATGCATATATATATATATATATATATATAATATATTTATATATATATATATATATATATATATATATATATATATATATATGTGTGTGTGTGTGTGTGTGTGTGTGTGTGTGTGTGTGTGTGTGTGTGTGTGTGTGTGTGTGTGTGTGTGTGTGTGTGTGTGTGTGTGTGTGTGCGCGCGCTTGTGATTGCATTCATATTAGTGTAAGAGGTTGATGAGTGTTTTTTATACATGTTTGTGTGTGCGTGCAGTTGCGTTGTTTTGTGCGTGTATGAATGATGGTGACCACGCAGGCTGCCGTTGCACAAATGTGCAAATGAGAGTGAAAATAAGAGTGTGTGTAAGTTTTTTTAGGTAGAGACATACATAAATAGTTACACAAATGATCATGCAAAGTAACATATGCGTAAATTACCCAGGATAACCTAAAAAGTCAGACAAAGTGATATATTTCCATTGTGCGCGGCGCTTGTAACTCCGCGCGTCTTTCAGAAATATACGATAAAATAACCAAAGAAAATTTAAAAGTTCAACACTATTCCGTTTTCCCGGGGGGTGGACAAACACACAACAAACACACCATAAACACACCCAAAAAACATTTAAAACACACAAAATGCTAATTAAGTAAAAAATCTTTTATTAATGTAAAAAATTTTATAATTAAAAAAAAAAACCCCAAAAATTTTATGATGCCAGGCCTTTGGGGGCCCAACTGGACGGTAGCTTTGGGTGCGTTGGGTGACTTACGTCTAGACGTCTTGTGGGTGATTTACAGACGCAGTTTCTGTGTTTTTCCTCCTGTAATTTCCACCCACCTGGACAGTCTCTACCCAGACCCGCAAACAAGGCCTCTTCTCTTGGCTAGATACGGAGGGGGAGGGGCCATACCTGGGGGGGCTGAGGGTGGAAAGACCCCCAAGGGAAATAAGGGAAGGGGGGACATCCGGGGGCCCACGGGTGGGTTCCTGGACACATGGACCTGGGAAAGGCAAGGATCCTTTGGGGGAAATTTGGGAAGGGGAAATCTGAGGGGGACAGTGGACTTTTGACTCCTGGACCCGGGAAAGAAGGAGATACTGGTTGCTGGCAACCCTGGGAAAGTGGGGGAAAGGGGAAAAATCTGAGGGGCACGGAGGACTCCCGGGCACATGGACTGGGAAGGGAAAAAAACCTTGGGGAAAGGGGGGGGAAATCGAGGCGGACTCCTGGGAAAAAAGGGGTTTCTGGTTGCTAAGGCAGACCCTGGAAAGTGGGAAAGGGAGAAATTTTGAGGGGGCACGAGGGCTCCTGACCATGGACCTGGGAAAAGGGGAGAGCCCTTTTTGGAGTGGGAAAGGGGGGGGGGGGGAAAATTGAGGCGGACTCCCGGGAAAAAAAAATAAGGTTTCAAAAACAACCCTGGGGAAAATGGGAAAAGGGGGAAAATCTGAGGGGGAAAGGAGGGGCTCCCCCAACATGGGCCTGGGAAAGGCGAGAGCACCTTGGGGAAGTGGGAAAGGGGGGGGAATATTGAGGCGGACCCTGGGGAAAAAAGGAGATACTGGTTGCTAAGGGAGACCCTGGGGAAAATGGGGAAAAGGGAAACATTGAGGGAACGGATGGACTCCGGAACATGGACCTGGGGAAAAGGGGAGAGCACCTTGGGAAGGGGGGAGGGGGAATACTGAGGGGCTCCCGGGAAAAAAGGGGATACGGTTGCTAAGGCAGACCCTGGGAAAGGGGGAAAAGGGGGGAAAATCTGAGGGGAACGGAGGGCTCCCGACCATGGACCTTGAAAGGCGAGGACCCTTGGGGAAATGGGAAGGGGGGGGGAACAGGCGGACTCCTGGGAAAAAAAGGAGATACTGGTTGAAGGGAGACCCCGGGAAAGTGGGAAAAGGGGAAAAATTGAGGGGACACGGGGTGGACCCCGGACAATGGACCTGGGAAGGGGAACACCTTTGGGGGGGGAAAGGGGGGGGGAAAAATCTGAGGCGGACTCCTGGGGAAAGGGGGCATACGGTTTCTAAGGCAACCCCGGGGAAAATGGGGAAGGGGAAATTGAGGGGGCACGGGGGACTCCCGACACATGGAACTGGAAGGCGAAACCTTGGGGAAGTGGGGGAAAGGGGGGGGAAATACTGAGGCGAAATCCCGGGAAAGAAGGGGGGGAAA
>NW_026472629.1:0-11376 GCF_026875155.1 Cherax quadricarinatus
ATCGGAAAACCCTACCTAAAACCAGAACGCAGACCTTCTAAATTTTCAAAACTACATTAGAAACATCTTATCCCCTGATACACCCCGTCAACAAACTCTTGTAAACCACCTGGTGGTTCACAATACACTCCTCACCAGCTTAAAAACAGAAATACAATCTTAATCAAAAAACAATGAATCCTAACTATCAATTTCCTATGATACTCCAATAGCCCTAGTATTGTGCCAAAAAAAAAAATTTTCACATTGCTAAACCACAAACTAAAATGTATCCTTACCCTTTAAACCTTTAATTTTTTTAAAAATTTTAAAAAGTTAGAATTATTAATCTGCCCAAATACCTACCATGCTGGGTGCCCTAGGGGGCCCTCTGTAATTTATTTTAAAACAGAAAACCAACCAAATTAAAAATCTGTAACCCCCGAGGGGAACCCTTATAGAGAATAAACTTGTTGATTGTTTGAAACTGAAAAAAACAATCCACACCACTACCACCGCCCTTGCCCTGTCCCCCCGACACCCCACCACGCCAAACGGGGCCCCCACGTTTTCAAAAAAGTTAAAGCACGGAAACCACCCCCTTTCCCCCCAAAAACAGACTCCTGCTTCCCTCCCTTCTTTTCCCTTAACACCGCACCCGACAGAAAGATTCCATGTCGAACCTGAACACCCTAACTTTCCCCATGGTTAAAACCCCATTTGAACTTAAATGTATAAAATACGTTTCTAAAAAAGATACCTAACTGTTGCTATGGCTTACCTAACAACCCTAAATTTTTTAAAAACCTCCCCAATCCCTCCTAAATCCAAAAGGGTATAGGCCACCACCGGGGCCTCTACGTCCCCAGAAAAACCCCCTATCGCACGCCACCCTGCCTTTTTGGCCCCCTTACTCCCATCAACTCTAACAACCCCCCTTCACGAAAGCCCCCCTGAAAAAGTCTTTCAAGCACTCACATTTCCCCTGGGCCACCCCCTTTTTAAAAACCCCCCGGCCACCCCATCACCCCCTTTTTAATTTAAAACGCACACACCCTTCCCCAAAAGGCAAACAAAACCCACCCCCAAAATCACATTTGAGTCCATAACAGTCAAAACACCCTCCCTGAATTTACCTTCCCCCCCACGTGGTAAACATTGCTACATAACACCTTACTTACTGGAGGCTTTGCAACGTGCGACTGAACAAATTAAATGTTCGGCCATCCCCGCAATTTTTCACCACACTTTCCAAATTAACCCCCCATCCCATCCATTTTTCCCCCTTTACACAATCCCACAAATTTTTAAGATAGTCCCCATTTTTTTACAACAGAGAAACTCTATAGCACACCCCCCCCATCACCACCCATTTCCTTTGATTTTAACAATTTAGTCATCCCCCGATCTCCCCTACATCCAACGACTTCACCCCGCACTCAGCTTCGTATATTTAAAGAACTAAAGAAGGAACATTGCAACAGGCTACTAACCCTCAAGCACCATGCACCCCCGGGCCCCAAAACAATGACCCCTATCAGGTCACTTCCCCTTAAGGAAAGCACAGCACCAGACCGGAGCCTACTAGTCAGGTCCAATTTACACCCACCCACCCCCCACTCATGTATTTAGCCCAAACCCTTTTAAAATACACGAGGTTTGCTTTTATGACGGTTTTGTTTTAACTGGAGTTTTTTCCCCCATCCACAACTCTATTTCAACCAGGCTTTCCTATCCCTTCCTGATCTGAATTTTTTCCCAAACCCGAAACCTTGCTACAGTCCTGTCTTGGGGTGGATATTTTTCAAACGCTATTACTCCTGCCCATTTAACACCCACCATATCCCCCCCAATTCACGCCTTTCAGAAGTGGATTTTGGGCCCCAAAGCTATCCTCATAAGGGAAAATTTCTGAGTATGAAAGGTTTGGGGAAAACCCAAAAGATTTAGACACTTTTCAAAATATGGGAACTTATCAGGAAAAGGTTTTGCCAACATGGCTTCATTTTCCAATCAAAGCAGAAGTTATGGAAGAGGGGTTTGAGGAATCATCCCCCACCCGGACCATGTGTTCAGTCCAACAAAATTTAGGGGTAAAACATCACTCCACGAGACTGAACCTCAAACCCCTCCTCTCCTTATACCCTTTTGCTTTGTACTGGGCGATGAAGCCCCTTTTGGCGAAACGTTTTCCCGAAAAAGATTCCTATATTTGCTAAGTTCTCATCTTCAAATTTTTGTCAGGGACAACTTTGTCACCCCCGTAGTTTTCCCCGGGATTTAATTCCTTTTGAAAAAGGTGACCCGGGGGGCGAAACAAAAAGGGCAACCAAGGAATAAGTTTTTAAAAACAACCTGAGGACTTCTTTTAATTTTTAAATTCTTGATATGAACCAAGGATTCGGGAGCTTTATTGCGAAAATTCATGCACGGGTTTTTTTGGTTTTAGCTTACTGCTAACCAAGAACTCCTAAATCCTTCTTTCGCAGTCATAGTATTACATCAACACAATCAGTTTATAAGTGGCGTGGTTATTATCCTGTCCAACATTTAGCACTTTGCACTTGTCTATATTAAACTGCATCTGCCACTTCTCCGACCACTGCATCAGTCTATTCAAATCATCCTGGAGTGCACTAATGTCCTCAATATAATTTTCGGGGGGGGAAATAGAGACGGCCTATTTTGGTGTCATCAGCAAATTTGCTTATGTCGCTATTTATTCCCTCATCTATATCGTTTATGCAAATTGTGAACTACAAGGGGCCCTCTGGAACACCGCTTGTGTCGTGCCCCCATTCAGATTTCTACCCATTTATGCAAACTCTCTGCCTATTTGTCAACCACGCCTCTACCCAGGAAAAAAATTCTCCTCCTATTCCGTGTTCCTTAAATTTCCTCAAAAGTCTCTGATGTGGAAGTCTATCGAAAGCCTTACTGAAGTCCATACACACAATACCATATTAATTACCATGATAACCAATAACGTGGTGTCGCCCACATCACCAACAATCTCTGGGTAAACCCTATCTTCCCCACCCACGACGCCACCAAAAAAACTTATTCCAGCCACTAACCTTATAAACGTGGATCCTGATAATAACACAAGCGAAGAGCATCAGAGACAGCGACAAACACCCTGCCTAAATCCCTGCCCATGTCCACAACCCCACCCAATCCTCCTTTTAAATCTGACCCCTTTCCTAACTCCCCTGGAAACCAATCTACGGTCAACCACCCCACCATTTCCTCCCCAACCCCTGTTTACGTTAGAATTCTTCTCATGGTATCCGTTTCCAACGGAATCACACGCCCCACGCTCCAGGCCTAGGGCAAATAAGCTCTCTTTTTCCCCTCCAATCAATATCTCCCACAATCATCAATAAATAGAATCCCAGAAAGCACTCTGACCTACCCGAAGGCCATACTGTCCCGAAGAGACAACACGATTCACGATAACACTTAATATGGTTTTCCCACACCTTGGCAAACAATGTTACAATCAGCACACAAGAGCGAGAAATCGCCCCAATAACCCAAGACTCCTCTTCCACTCTCGCCTTCGTGGCACCAACACACCACTGCCGTTGTCTGCAACCAAGCTCTATTTACATGATACGTTCCTGCGTTGGAATAGAACTCATTAAGATATTATTTTTTATTTTCGAAATCATATAAACATTCGTGGTGTTTAAGAGTTTCAGTTCACATACCGAGAGGTTCGTGTTCGATCGCCCGGCACGTATTTGGAAAACTTTTGACATGTTTCCTTACACCTGGTGTCCCGTTCCTAGAGTTAGTGAGTACCATGGATGACACTGACCCATGGCATCCGGGGGATGAGGCAGTATACCTTAACACGCAGGAATTAGAAATGAGATAGTGTTACTAACATCTTTTAGCTTCTATAATTGATCAGTTTTCAAAAAAAAAAAAACTATTCCTTTGATGCAACTCTTCAACAAATATAGCTTGGCAATGATTGTGCGAATTTTATCATATCAGTGGTATTAGTGTAAACATCTTGTATGTTATTTGAGATGTATAAAATATCACCAAGGTTAGCCAGTGACAAACTTAACTTCTCCATATTTAAGATAGCAAGGTAGATATTTCCACAAGATTTGAGAAATATTCTCAGCTCATTAAGCGACCCTGCATTTTGCCCTTGAACGTAGTAGTCTCATTTTCTGTTCGTGTTCAGTTCCTAATTCTAGACGTCATATTATATAGTATATAATACTGATGACTATTATTATTATAATCAAAAAGAAGCGCTAAGCCACAAGGACTATACAGCGCTGCAGGGCAGGAAGGAAGCGAGGGCATCAGGTGGCAAAAGGGAGATGGATGAGCAACAGGTTACGGATAACAGCGGGGCAGTGGATGGTGAAAGGGTAAAGGGCAGCAAGAGACTGAACCAGAAAGGGCTGAGGGGAGTGCGAAAAGTATCATCAGAGTTTGTGGAGTAAATCAGTCGTTGTCAAGAAGTCAATGAGAAGTCAGGTTTAAAAGGAGGGTCCATCAGCAAGAAGGGAAAGGGTAAAGAGAGGGTAGGGAACGAAGACGACGTTGGAGGTAAATTCCTGCGTGCTCGTTGAAGAGAGGGCAGTCTAACAGAATGTGGCTAATTTCGTACTGGAACTTGACACTGCCACAGAGAGGAACAGGGTGCCTCTCCATGAGATACCCATGAGTAAGACGAGTGTGGCCAATGCGAAGGCGGGAGAGAGTGGTCCCCAACCTCGGCACTGATGACAAGAAGACGGCCAGTAACCATGCTCTTTTTTAATAGAATGAAGTTTGTTACCGACCCAAGTTTGCCCAAACGTTGTTCCCAACGGGTGCGAAGGTGGGTAGCTATTGCGGGCAAAAAAAGTCCAGAAATGGAACACCTCGATAGGAAATTGGTAGGTCATATACTGCTGACCGCGCAGCAGTGTCTGCCTGTTCATTGCCCTGTACGTCCGACATGACCAGGGACCCAACAAAAAACAATATCTTTATGTTGGTAGAGATACGGGCGTAGCCAAAGTTGGATACGGAGAACTAGGGGATGAGATGTATCAAATTTTCGTATAGCCTGTAGAGCACTAAGGGAGTCTGAGACTACTACAAATGATGACACAGGCATAGATCGATACGAATAAGTGCTGCAAGAATGGCATACAGTTCAGCAGTAAAAATGCTAGCTGAAGATAGTAAATGCCCTCGTACGCGCTGTCCGGAAACACTGCTGCGAATCCGACGCCGTCTGAAGACTTAACCCATCTGTGTACACAGCGGTGGCATGAGAATGAGAGTGGAAGTGATCAAAAAAAAAGAAGCGGGAAGCCACCGTAGGCAGTTGTGCTTTCGAGGCAAGGGAGTGAGAAAGAACAGACCCGAACAGCTGGAACTTCCAGGGGGTGGGGAAAAAGTGAGATGCTACATGAACATATAAAGGTGGTAACTGAAGGGAAGACAAGAGTGAAAGTAGGCGAAGAGAAAAGGGACGGAGCAAACAGGGGCGGCGAACGAATAAAGAATGTCTACTAATATCGGTGACCATTCTATAAAGGGAAAGGATTGTGTAGATCGTGAGAGCGTACATAGTAACGAAGCAAGGGCATCACGGCGATCAGACAAGGATGGAACATTTGCTTCTGTATAGAGGCTCTCAACAGGGAAGAGGGGAAAAGCACCAAGGCACAAACGTAAGCCTTTGGTGATGGATAGAGTTAAGGCTAGAGAGTTAGCAGGAGGGGCCGCGGAATAAAATCTGGTCACCATAATCGAGTTCGATAAAACGAGGGCTGAATGTAGGCGAAGCAGAGTTCGACGATCACTCCCCAGGAAAGATGAGCAAGGGTTTAAGAAGGTTTAGCCGGCTGTGACAAGTTGCCTTCAGAGAGGTAATGTGAGGTTTCCAGGTTAACCGACGGTCAAAGAGAAGGCCTAGAAACTGACTGTATCACGTTCGGGATACGGGGCCATAGAGATACAAAGGATGATCGGAGATAACAGAGCGTCTAGTGAAAGTAATTTGGTGAGTTTTGGTACTTAAAAAATTAAACCCATGTGTGGTGGCCCAAGGGGAAACACGGTCGACCGAAATGCGGGAGAAAAAACTGCAATAAGTGACAGTCACGCCTGCACAAGCAATAGCGAAGTCATCAACATAGAGTGATGACCAAATATTGGGTGGAAGAACAGAGGCCAAATCATTTATAGCAAGGAGAAAAAGTGTTGTGCTTAGAACACATCCCTGAGGACACCTTCAGCTTGGACGAATCCGGGGAAAGAACATTATTGACTCGAACACGGAAATGTCTTGTCAGTTAAAAAAGTTTCTTAAGAAGGATGGTAGATTGCCTCGGAGGCCTAAGGAATGGGCCTGGGCCAAAATATTATACCCCCAAGTTGTGTCATATGCCTTCTCAAGGTCAAAAAATATGGCAATAACTGAGTGATTATTCGCAAAGGCATTACGAACATACGTATCCAAGCGTAGAAAGGGGTCTATGGTAGAAACGACCCTTACGAAAGCCATATTGACTAGCGGAGAGACTTTTTGTGAGTCTCTAAAATACCACATTAACGTCGATTTACGAGGCGTTCCATCACCTTTGCAAACTCCCCTTGTAAAAGCGATGGGGCGATAGTGGGGGCATCATGTCCTGTAGTACCCGGTTTTCGGAAAAGGAGAACAATGGCAGATTTCCACAGCTGGGGAAGAACTCCTTGTGCCCAAAAAAGATTGAAGAGGTGTAAGAGGACTACAAGGGCTGACCGATGTAAATGTTGTAACATACGAATATGAATGTCATCAGGCCCAGCTGCCGATGATCGGCAAGCTGAGAGCGTTGCCTCCAGTTCTTGAAGTGTAAAAGGCACATTTTTACTGTTCTTCTCCGAGAGAAGAAAAGTCCAAGGGTACTAACTCTCTGGCAGACTTTGAGGAAAAAGAAACGGGGGGCATAGATGGAGCCCTCGGGAAATACGGACCAATGTGTGCCAATTCAATGGAAACGTCGAGAGGGTTTTGCTATATCAACACCAGTGACCCGTAGAACAGGAGCCGGGTCAGGAGAGAATTTACCACTCAATTCCTCACTTTTTTCCAGACTGCACTCATAGAAGAAGCAGAGGTATGGTGGAAACATAGTCTCGCCAACAAGTGCGTTTAGTTCACGGATGAACGGCGAGCGATCGCACGCTTCTGCTTAAAATCAAAAAGTCTCTCAGCGGTTTTTATTGTACCGGTACCTGCCCCATGCAGCAGTTTCAAACGTACTGCACGAGCACAAGCAGGAACCACCAAGGCACCACTTCTGAGAATGCCTGCCTGAGGTGTGGGGTATAGAATGAAAAGCTGCGGTATAAACTGATGTCGAGAAGATGTGTAGGGCTCTCAATGGGGATGAAGAAGGAACCTCACTAAAAGCAGTGAGGTGTGAGTAAAGATCCCAATTTGCCCGATCAAATTGCCAGCGAGGGCTACGGGAAGGTGGTGAATAGGAAGGAGAAGTAAGAATGATCGGAAAATGATCGCTGTCATGTAAGTCTGGTAGAACAGACCAGGTGAAGTCTAGTGCAGTGGAGGAAGAGCAACTGATAGATCGATGCAAGAGAGAGTATGAGTACGAGGATCAAAATGGGTGGGAGTACCCGTATTTAAAACATGGAGGGGTGAGAGGCAAGAAAAGCCTCCAACTGAATGCCACGTGAGTCCACAATGAGACCCCCCCAGAGGAATGGTGGGCATTAAAATCACCAAGTAACAGAAGTGGTGGTGGTAAGGATGAAACAAGAAAGGCAAAGTCTGGGATAGAAAATGCTCGAGAAGGAGAGAGATATAAAGAACATATTGTAAACCACTTATTCAAGTGGATACGGGCTTTCAGTGTAATGCAGCGAGGTAAAGGACAAATAGTTGACAGTACGGAATATCATTGCGTAGAAGAAGGGCACTTTCATTAAAGGTCCCATCTGAGAAAGGATCCGAAGAAATACAATAAATTATAGCCTGAGATAGGTTGGAAAACAGCCGAGTGTAATTTTGGTTCTTGTAAGCAAGCACCCAACAGGGGAAAAAACCCGGAAAGCAACATCTGAAGCTCACCCCGATTTCCCCTGAGGCCGCGGATATTCCACTGTAAATAGGCCATGATTGGCGATGAAAAAAAAATCAGGAATCTGTAAAGGGAAAGGCACCTACGGACTAGAGGGGTTAGAAAAGTCAACGTGTGGTGGCATGGAAGATGTTTTAAGTAGCGAAGGAACGGAGCGTTGCGAAGAATGGGTTGTGAAGATGGAGGAGAGGGAAGAGAAGGAACAGGAAGTGAATCAGTGTCCATTGAAGTTTAGTCTCTGCAATATATTCTGAAATGGCTTCAAGTGTTTCTGAATTCAAAGAATGTAGGGGAAAACCCTAATTGGAGATAGGAGGAGGGGGTGAGTAAAGATTGGGACAGTAATGGGCTGTACCAAAGTAGAGGGGGAGGGAAAAGTGTAAGGGACTGGAGATGAAGTGTGGGGGGGGACAGAAGAGGGAGAAACCTGGGGGGTGACCCGAAGAGGGGAAACTTGGGAGGGGACAGGGGTGGAAGGCATAGTACGAGGAGGAGGGTGAAACTCCACACTTGTAATAGAGCCAGAGAGAGGGGAAGAACTAGGTACAGAGACTGGAAAGGTAACGTGTGAGGGTGGAAGAAGGGAAGGAAGGGGCAAAGAAGATTGAGCAATGTGGATTTTTTGGACTTCTGAAATAGAGGGGCGATTTGGGATTAGGTGTCGTACGAGGTCTTGTCGATACTGGGCTTTTTGAGGAAGGACGCGAGATGTTTAGAACAGACTGAGTTGTAGTCGGGACGTCAGAGCCAAGGCAGCAAAAGGATTAGATGCCGTAATGGCTATGGGAGGGGTAACAACAGAGGAGGCGCAGAAAAGGGACCCCGAATGGGGGGATTTTGGAACACGAAATAAGAAACACGGGTAGTCTCCCTTAGGGGATGAGAAATGCCATAGCATAAGGGAGACCTTCTGCCTCTTGAGGCCCAAAGGATTTACGTTCTTTAAGTAGACTGGGCAACGGCGGGAGTACGAAGGGGAGCTCATTACAATTAAGGCAAGATGGAGGTTGATGCAAAATGTATTAAAGGTTTCGCCCCCACAGACTGGGGATTGCCAATCTGCAATATTTCGCTGGGGCAAACGCCAGCAATTTTACATGTTGCGGTGTAGTTCACCTTTGACTTGTAACCGAGTCCCGACATATACAGAGGACGGGGGTTCTGGCTGTCAAAAGTTAAACGAGCCACATTGCAAGGAACGCTCCGGGCCCCGGGCAGGAAGGACATAAGTGCACTTTTAGGGTGATCTGGAGTTCCACTGTTCAAATGTCATTGCCACATGACTGGAAATTCTTTGGGCTTGGTATGGGCAGAAAAGACAGTACCACTACAAGAATTGAGGAAAGTGTTTTTCAATAGTGAAGATTAGTACGATATTCGAAAGGAGAGAAAGATCATGAGCTTGGGTACAAATTTTGACAGTGACGATGCGCGTACCGCTTGAAGCGTGAAATGAAATTCCGCCACATGACGCAGGAGCGCTTTGGCAATACTTGGTCGAAAGTAGGCAGAAGAAGAAGTTGTCCCTTTAAAATAAAGAATTTAGTCCATTTGTGGGCCGAAACTGAGCGTGGAGAGGAATGCTTGACGTGTCGGTCTTTGAGTAGATGGAAGGAACGACGAGCTCATCAGAGATTGACGTTGGCGTTTAGGAGTAGACCGGAGTTGTCGGCATGAAATGGGTGGCGATTTGAAATTGCCCTACCGTAGAGGGAGAAGCCGAAGCATAGTCAAAGGAGAGCGGAGTTCGAAAAAACGAAGGAGTCAGCGACCCCTACTGAAGCGGGAAGGAAACACCCAGCAAGAGTACGGGCATAGGAGTGTCCAAGAGTGGTCTAAACAAAGGCAGGGGCAAATGGGGTCGGTATCAAGAAGGGGCCGGGGTGTGGTTTTCATGGATAGGGCTGCCATGGTTAGGTTACTCCTTTTCTTTTGTTTTTAAGAAAAAAAAGAAAGAAGAAAGAAATAAAACAAAAAAAGAATAAAAAAAGGGGGGAGCGGGGAGGAATTGTTCCCAGGGGGAATGAAAGGGCCGGAAATCTCCCTCCCGCCCAAGAGGCCGACACCGCGTAAACCGATCACAGGAACCCGTGCCATACCTACCTTCATGCCAGTAAACGCAATCGGGAAGCACCTCACATTGCAGCTACCCGGGGACAAAAGAGAGGGGGAAGAATCCGCCACAAAGCAACCTCCTCAGCCACCACCCCCGGAATCCGAAAGTGGCTTCCAGAATACACCCGTCGCCAAAGAACCCAAAGGGGTACTCCGGGGTACCGAGAGGATGGGACATCCCCAGGCAATCGATTCCACGGCAACTACGCCCGCCAAGAAACCCAACGGGAAAGGGGTCGACCCCGGTTCCTTTCCCCTACCTAGGGAAAACACGCCTTGGGAAGAATCACGAAAGGGTAAAAAAGGAAGGGCAAAAGGAGGGGTGGGAGGAGGGGGAGGAATGGAAAAAGGGGAGGATGGGGAGGATGGGATAGGGAGGGGAAAAATGGGGGGTAATTAGGTTCGGGCTGAGGAAGAACCGACACGGGCTAATTCCTCAGACCAAAAGCCTCTTACACGCCCGGAGCCCCCCTTGAAGGGATAGAAGACTAGATATTCCTTAATTGTAAGGAAAATCTTGCGATGAGTCACGAGTACGCGATTCAGTGCATTAAATAGTTAAGGGACACCTTCCCTAAAAACAGTTGGCGTGATATAACGGGCCAGATTTGTCAGTGCAAACACCCGAACTTTGTGATATATAGCAATTCATAAGATTAACACTTGCAACTGAACGTCAAATAGCTGAATAAACAATTAAAGTGTAGAGGTCCTTTCGCGCTATCATGCAGACGTTAAAGCACCAGTTCACACCCCTAAAATTTCAAAACACTAATGAATAACACAAAGGAAGGGAACACTGGATTGGCCTCCACAAACACTGGATCTAAATTTAACGGATCTGGGGGTCAGTTGAACGCAAGTCGGGAAATAATTTCCTCCCCCGTCGTCTTTGGAAGTTTCAGCAAGTTTGCTGAGAAATGATCAGAATTCCCTGGATACGTTCATAGCTAATGAATAAATTTTTCTACGAATAAACGCTGTATAGCGGAAATGGAGGAACAACCACACTGAAACTAAAAAAATATTAAGAACAAGGGTTCCTATAATTGTTCAATTCTGTATTCTTACTCATTGAATAAGGTTCGGTTTTAGGAAAAACAAAGGAAAAAACCAGAAAGTGTTTTCCACATGTCAAAAGGAACCCCTTAGAAATGAAAATAAACCA